>WUQG02045853.1:0-10482 GCA_011317285.2 Androctonus mauritanicus
TCTACATTTCCGACTTTTAACCCGCTTAACGTTGCGGGTTGTGAAGGGTGGCCGAATACTTTTGTGACCCACTGTATGTCAAATCATTATTTCAAGTCCATGCAAATATGTGCCAATATTATTTACTATTCAAATTCTTTAGTTCCAGCTCAATATGGGATGAGTGTTATATGTAATGATTAAATTTGAAAAAGACATTATTGTATTGATGTTATTTTAATGAAATAATAAATCAGATAAGTTAATAAATATTTAAGTATGAAAATAAAACACATCCAAAATGTACTTTTGTTGAACTATTTTTCTTTTCCTTTTTGGCACAAGTAGAAAATAGTTAGTCTAACTTTAACTACAAATATCAACTTTAGCAATTATTTGTTGTAAATATTTTTCCATAGAATCTGATATCCTATTAGAGTTATGAGCTTTACAATCCATAATTTTAAAAGATATATGACTCTTGAAAAAAAGTTTCGCTCTTTTTTTAATAAAATACAATTTCTGACATATTCTGTTTCATGGTCCTTATCTATTATTGAATATATCTAGTTAGAGTAAAAAATGAATAAAGGTATAAAAAGATTATTTATTGAAAATTCAGGATATTGATTTTAAAAAATTAATTTATAAAAAAGGGGCATACCCAAGTAATGGTTAGTGAGAGGTATTAATGATAAATTTATTACTTGAACTTTAAACCTAAATAAAATTTGCAAACTGAGCATTCAATTAAATAAAATTTGCAGATACAGTATTGATTTTCAATTGAATATACAAAAATTTATTATATGATAACAATCATTTCTTTTATATAAAAATATAAAGAGTTTTGAACTTTATTTTTCATTTAGTCAAGAAGAAAATTTCAAAAAAGTCCTTATACAATTCACAATTTAATTTAATTAAAAATTTAAAAATATTTATTTTTAAATTGAAGAAAAAAAATTTAGAATGTAACATAATATTATATAACATATTAAAAAAGTAATATATAAATGACTATAAATGTAAAATACATAATAAAATTTCTTTGCCATATCTTACTGCTATATACATTATACAATCCATTCTCGGCTGATTTAAATTTTGCCGACTTACTTTCAGAGTGGAGGATTTAATACCCCCCATACCCCATAGATACGCCGCTGTTTACAAAAGTAACTTATAATTCTTTTAAAATTAATTAAAATAATGAGTTTCTGATGATTTTTATATCATTATTTAAAAACATCAAATTTATTTATACATAAATGTTATAAAACTATGTCGATATAATCTAAATAAAATGATATACTACTTAACAAAATTTCATATTTGGGTGATATGAATTATTATGCTTAGAAATCAAAACATGAAATAATATACTTACATATTATTTATTCTTTTGCGAAAATATTGTTCAAAAATAATCAAAAGTAAAATGTAAAAGCTTAAACATCTCCATGTTAAATGAATTCTGGATGGAACTAAATATTGCAATTGCTATTAATATCGGCATTGTGTCAGTGACCTATTTAATTCTTAAACCATGTTACAATCGAACCTTCGAACAAATGACGGGTTAAGGTTGAAGAACAAGCAAAGGAGGATTTTAATTTCTTTTTCAGACATTTTGAGATTATTTTATTCGAAGCTTAGTTGTAAATATGAAAGATTTCGTTTAAATATTCTAGATAAATGTTTAACATAAAAATTATAATAACGAATTATTCATTCTTCTGAAAAACAACTGCACGAGTAACTAAAGTAATTGGCTTTATTCCAACGATGATCACGAGACCGAACGTTGCTTGGCCTATACCATATATTGAAGGCACGTTTCCAACTGTAGATAAAAATATCAAATTCCTGTCGAACACGAACTTCAAAACAAATCTGCAAAAATTATAATCTAGGTGTATGTGTGTGTGTGTATATATTGTAATATATATATATATATAATCTTTTTATTTATGCTATGAAAATTAACAGTTCGTGGCAAGATGACAACAGCAACAATTTATTTGTTCAAAGCAATTTTAAAATATAACTTAAATGATAAAAACAAGAGGATTTATTAAGGAAAAATGATTTTGAGAGCTAAATTCAAAGTGTCGCCTAATGCATTAACGGAAAAATAAATATTTAATTAGTTGTTAAAAACTGCGTAATTGTATTACAGACAAACTGTAGGTCTACACTGCATATTAAGATTATCATATTTATATTTCACTATTAAATTACACAAATAAGGATTGAAAAATATATATTTTTTAATTTAAGAAACATAACATAAAAAAATTCAATAAAAGCCCAATAAACGGAATGCACTTCGGAGTAATTTTTATTTCCATTAACATAAAATGGTAAAACGTAACATGTTATATCGAATTGTATTGCTTCATTTAATCCACTTCAATTAATATCTAACTTAATAATATCGCAGCTTGAGTCTATTAAAATATCAATTATTTCAATTAATATGATGAAACAGGATGAAAAAAAGGAAAAGGAAACGATTTATCCTTTTCGCTAAAATAGTGATTACTATAAATGGATCAAATGAATTAATACTTAATAATATTTATTGATTTAAAAAATGAAATTTATTCAACTCGTAACAAACAAAAATTGGAATAATTGATTTAATCACAGTATATAAAGCTTGGAAAACTCCTAATTAGCCATTACAGAACATATATGATGTCATTTACATCACCGTAAACAATCGATTTAATTTTTATCTACAAAACTGAAAAACTTTTTATGCTACAGTACAATATATTGTTTATATTTAAATTTTTGGAAATAAAATATTTAAAACTTATTGACTATTATATTATTTTCAATTTCTGAACAAATTAAAAAATATTATTTATAACCAAACTGTAAAAAAAATTATGTAGAATGTAAACATGAAAAAATATTTCAAGATTCACTTTCTATATACAATATATATATATATATTTCTAACATTAAAAAATGGTGCATTTTTTCTGCAAAACTTACTAAACAGCCACTTCTCTGAGAGAAGTCTTTGAATTGTATAGTCCTGTAATAGGATCACCTAGAAAAAATAAAATAGGATTAGAAGTTTGAACATCACATATATAATAAAAATACTGAACATTAACTATTATCAATGTATAGTAAAATTTAATAAAATCTAAATTTAAATATATTTTATGCATAACAATAACTTGTTATAATCGAATAATTAGGATTATAGGTCAAAGGCATATATAGCATTGATATTTTCACTCATCGAATCAAGAAATAAAAGAGGTCATTAATAACTAGTTGTCTAGCATAATTACTTTCATCCTTCAGATTACAAAAAAAAAAAAAAAAACATTATATTGTATTAAATTTCTTTTTATTAATTAAAATAAAATGGAACAATGTCATTAAATTTCTATTAAAATTTCTGTTTGAATTTAACATATTACACGAAATACATGAATTTCATGATGAATAATACGGCTATAAAATGAGTTATCATCGGTAAGATTGTGATTGTCTATGAGGTACTATTTATGATGATAATAATAAAGTTATAAATCTAGATAAAAATATTATTTTAAATTCTATATATGTTGCTTAAATATTAAAAAGTAAAAATAATTGTGGGGATTCTTATAAATTATTATTATAAATTTTGCAAATGATGGAAAGAAACAAAACAATTTTATTTTCCATTTTTATTCGCAGCAACACCGTAAATGAAGTCGGCCATATTGCTAATAAAAATCAAATCTGTTTGTCAACAAATCTTTAAATGTTATTCCTACCTTGTCAGAGTGAAGAGAATGATTGAAGTTGAGAATGATTTTAAGAATCTGAGACATCGGTGTCACGATAATTATTCGCTTTCTATCCCTAACACCAGCCTTCGAATGCAAGGCTGATCCAATCGTCAGGTTAATAAGACGAAACCACGAAACGTTCAGGAAGTTTAACCTTCCTGATATTTTAATTTAGAATGCTTCGAACTGCTGCCGTCCGATTAATGAAATCTGTTCACGAATGAACAATTTCGACCCTAAAAAGAAACGAATCCACGAGACGTCAACAACACCGTTTGCCAAGCCAACGATTTGTGATAATTGCAGCAAGAGACCTGAAGGCGTTAGCCAATAGCTGAAAGGGAATAGTATCCGGTGAGTCACGTGACCCTCCCTTGCTTTCCCCGCCAATTTTGCTAACCATTATCGTTTGTTTTGTAAAATGACCTTGACATTGCGTGTTGCTATATTATGAAAACATTGTTTATTTATTTGTATTATTAACTTTCAAATAAACTTTTTTTATTTCCGCGATGAAAATAATTGCAAAATGGGCCATAACTTTTAGATAACGCTAACCTTTCTAAAAATAGAATACAACACCGTACTTCATACTAAAGGAAAAAAAATCAGTTTTTAAAGAGTAAAAAAATAAAATTTGAAAACTTTCCTTAAAATTTAGATGATGTAAATAATATCTATATATATTTTTTATTTTAAATATTCAATTAAATTCATCTTTAATTATTGATCGTGAAGTTATAAACAAGATGTTAGGCAGACATTCTATTTATAATTTTAAATTATCATCTTTTCTTAAATTAATTTTATTTTCTCGGCAGTTATTAAAATCTAGAATAAACGTTTAAAGTGAATTGAATTGTAATTCTAAATTACGGGTGTTCATTAATATTAAAACAGTTCAAAAATGTTATTTTGTAATAAATAATTTAGACTTATATTAAACGTATTTTTTTAATTTAGCGACTTAATATCTAATTTAATTAATAGAAGTTCATTTTAAAATATTAAAATATTACAACTCGGAATAAAAAAATTAGTATTAAATATTTTAATATTTTTTACGGAAGCAAATTTTAAAAATTATTTTTATTAATATACATGCATCATACATATATTATTATTAAGATAAAAATTGAGAACACTTTTTTACAAATATACTGTTTATATATGATTTAATGATAATTATTCAAATTGTTAATTTTAATCCTATTGATATATGTATTTATCTTGTTAATATTTTATTCTTATTTTTATCCTTCAAATTTCGGCATTTTACATCAAATATTTTTGTTAAACAAATGTGAAAAATCAATAATTCTCGCATTTCTGTTTTGTTCCTTTCCCATAAACTTGGTAAATGAGTCAGAGGTTGAGTCAGCAGGTATAACATAAAAATTTTAGCTCGTTTAAGTCTGAGCATGATATAAGAACAGAGACTGTATAACAAACAGAATATCCAAAACAAATATATGCTTTTATCTCTCTTAATATTCTTTTTTTGCAATATTTGATTAAATTATCAGAATATCAAATCATTATTTAGATATTTATATTTGAAAATAATATATATAATTTTGTAACGTTAAAATTTAACTGAGAGCCTTCCTTTTTTTGTCTATAAGAAGCTTGTTTCCCGTTGTCAGTTGTAAACAAATTATCCAGAGTTTCATTCTTGAATGAGTTTTGGCTAGGTCTGAGAAATGTTCTCCGTCGAGGTAGCTTGCCTGTGAAACGTTAATCACAAGAAAATAAGTTACCGATCTTGGCAAAATCTATTTCTTCCGGGAGACAAAACTCGTCAAAAAATGAGATTGTGGAATATCAGTTTAATAGCTGTAAAATAAATTGACAGCGAGAAACAAGTTGCTTTTATACAAAACAGTTTCTTAATTAATTTTATTATTAAAAATATTTTTAATTGTGAATATTATCTAAATTTTGATATGATATTCCGAAAATTCCATTCAATATGATATAAATTATAATTAATTCGTGAAAGATATTAAGTTCTGAATACAGTTATTTGCATCTTCTATGCTCACACTGATATTAACAATATTTTATTCTACTTAGCTAACCAGACTAATCGGACTGATAAAATCAGTTTGGATAAAATTAGACTCTGCAGATTTTTAAAGTTTTGATTCGTCTCTGATGCTTTTATATGTCTTTAAATTCTTTGCATTATTTATTTATATGAAACAACTTTTTTGGAGAAAACTGAATGGTATTTGTTAAAGGATTTGTAGAAAAAATGCTTTAAACTCCTAAGTAAACGGAGTGAGAAAAATTATAACATTCAATAAGGGCAATGTAAAATTGAGGAAACTACAAATCAAGAAAAAAGTTTTTATTTCACTTTTTTTTTTTTTGCTTAACTTCTCTGACAAAGATGCATTTCGGCTTACAGACTGACGGGGGTGATCCAACAGCCGAAATGCATCTTCGGAAGATAAGTTAAGATTTAAGTTAGATCTATTAAATATTGAACGTACCTATATAAGTGGTATATTAAAGCTTTTTGCCTTTTCCTGTACTTTTGTACCTGAAACATTCGGCTATAAAACTTCTATTTAGACATTTTATTATCCAATTTATTTCAAATTTTTTCATATCTTCTCTTATCACATGTTTCGAAATATTAAATTAAATATTTCGAATACTGTAGGTCTATATGAATAAAACAATTCAAATAATAAAAACTAAATATAGTATATTTTATTGTAGGTCTATATAACAAATTTTTATTAGTCGATAAGATATCGATTTTATTTATTCTTATTTTAAATACTGTATTTAATATAATACTAAGTAAGAAATTCAAATATTAATTCAAATGTTTTTGAATGCAATACTATCATATATATAATATCATATAGGTTTATTAACCGAAAAATTTTACAAACCAATAAAATAAAAATATGATAAGTATAAATAAGATAAAGATACATACAGTACTGTATTTGGAAAAATATAATTGAAGCATCATTTATCACTCATGATAAAAACTAAATAAGATTTTTATGCAAAATATCCTTTAATCAATCTTCAAATTTATATGACAAACTTTTGTTACAAAATTTGACATAGCAAGTTGAAGATTGATTGATACGAGCATATTCTATGTTTCCTTTCTACAATGTACTGAAACTTTTAAAAGTATTTAAGGCAGGATATGCATCCTAGAATCCCGTCAATCAACTTTTCTAGTTGGTTATACATTGAAATTTTTTCCTGACAAAACTTCTTATATTTCTTGCTTGATTAAGAGATTTTTTTCGATAAAAGTCGTTGACTTCACATGCTTGACCAATGATGCTTTACTGTTTTTATACTTATGCTTTTCTTTCTTATTTATTCATGCAAGCATTTTTTATACTGTTTTTACTTTTTAAAGTCGGTATATCCAAGATTTTACGTAGAATTCAATAACAAGTATAATAAGATTCTATGTTTAATATTTTTTAATAAGCAATTTAGCAAAAATGTATTATTGAATCTATAATAGTATACTATACATAAAATTTCCGAATTTCATCTTTTTCTTTATAAATAACAAAAATATAATCTAGGCAGTTTTTAACGTTTATATCCAGTTTTTCATTTCTCTGTAACTTCAAACCATTAGACTATATTTTGTTAAAATAGTTTTAAGTTATGTTAAAATATGTAAATACAGGAATAAAAGATGTTGAATTGCTAACTTTGTGAGGCAAATTTAGTCTTTCAAAGTTAATAAGAGAAAAATTATTGAAGAACAACCTCATCAAATTATATCACTCTAATTGCAGTAGATTTTTCTGTAGATATGGTATACTAAAAATTACAAAATTTATAAAATGATCTTTTGTTCAGCTGCTATTATTCAAAGAAAAACTAAAAGTGCACGGAAAAAATCATCAAAAATAAGTACACAAAATTTTGACAATTTAATATATTAATATATATAGATAACGCAGTAAAAATTTTCAAATTTAAATAAAAGTGTATTCTAAAATTACATAAAAATGACCTCTAGCTCAATGTCTATTGCTCGTTGAAAAAATAAAAATTAAAACAAGCAGTTCAAAAAAAAATTTATCACTATATCGCAAATATAGTGATGAATTTGGAATATAGTGAATAAAGATTGGGATTAAAATGCCATTCATCTCAAAGGCATATCCATATCTAATCATAAATTGGATATTATAAAAATTAATCAAATTATTCATAGTTATTAAAAAGAACCTGAGAAATTTAATGACAACTATATTCAAATAAATGGCGTTATAAGATTAATTAATATTATTTCAAAGTTGAGTTTAATGACCTAATCCTCTACTGAATTTCATTAAAAACTCCTAAATAATTCAACAGATATTAGGGAGAGTCGAAGATTTGAATGTCGGTCATTTTTATATAGTTAATTAAAAATTTAAAATATTTAAATGATATGTAATAAAGTTCATCTTGAATTACTTGATCTTCCTACTAAATGTCAAAAAATAAATAAAATAAAAATTCAATAATTATTTCGAGATATTTAAGGAAGTATCTCAGAAGTTTGAATGCCCATAATATTTAAATTATTGGAACTGTAGAGATAAAAGATTAGATATTGATATCATCTTTAATGGCAGAATATTCATACTGAATTTTTGCTGAATAGCTTAAAAATTATTGATGAAGACAAACAGAATAGACAAACTTATAGACAAACAGAATGATGATTTTTGTTTCATTTTTTCTTACGAAAACAAACTAATAATTTTATTCACAATTTATATATGATATTTTTAATAAAACATATTAGAGATTAATATTAACTCTTTCAGAAAAATTGGCTCTGAATTATATATTTTTTGGGATACAAAAATATTTTATGTAAATTAGCTACAGTACATTGTATTTAAGTCTGAATCTGATGACGAAAACTCCTGTTGAGAAAAATTACTGTATTATATTTATAATTGCTATAATTTTGTAAAATTTCAAGTGTCTGCGTTAGGCAAAAGTCTAATAATAGAATTAATGGACAAAGTGAAATAAGAAATAAGTGGAGATTTATTGGAAAAAAATGAAATAAATATCAATTGAGATAGGACGTACCAGTGACGTTATAATTCAACTTATATAGTTTCGTGTCAACATCATTATAGATACTTTATCTGATATAATAAAAGAACAGAATATCAAGTTTATCTTTAATAAAATGGAAGATGATCTTTAAGAAAATGATTTATATTTAAGTATACAAATATATCAAATTCTCATTCACAACTTTTATTATTAAAATTACATCTTGAAAAATATAAATTGCCCAAATATAAAAAAATTATTTTATCATTTAATAATTTTCGGAAAACACAATGTGCAACTTGCTAATTTGTTGTTTTTAAAATTACGATTAAATAAATTAAATGAATGTATTTATGCAAAAGTATAAAATATAGTCTTAGATAATTTCATACACTGTTATTGTAATGAATATTATATTGCTATTATTATTTAACAAAAATAAATTTTATTTTAAATTTGAGAAATTAAAGTTTATATCAATTTAAAAAAAAAAAAAAAAATTAGAATTTTTCTATTTATGAAGTTGATTAGGCTAAATTATTTTGTTTAACCCGAAGACAATTAGAAATCCATCAAGGACTCAACCAAACCTGCCATGGAATCACTCAATGCATTAAAGAATGGGAGATCAGTTGGTCGGGCCCGGACTCCTCATGAAAAATGAGAGTAGAACTTAAGATTTGATTTGCTGGAAAGCTATTGCTCTTCTTACTGGAAAAAACTCCGGTTTTCAGAGAGACTCAAGTCCCAAGCTTCATATTGGAGAAAACTTTATTTGCAGGAAATACAGTTCTCATGCATCAGGAAAAAGTTAATTGATGTAAAATAATTAGAAATATCTTCATTCTGAAGTCAGAACAGTTATACGTTTATTTTTTGCAATTTTTAAATATTTTTTTCAGACTTTTAGATTTAAGGCTCCAAATTTTGGGAGAAGCCTTTATTCAGAAAGAACCAGGTTCCAAACAAGATTAGTATCCAGAAATAAAATTATGGTAATAATCAAACTCAAAATATTACTTAATCATTAATATAATATGAAAAATAATTTATAGATATATATGCTATACGTACTAATTTTATATTTTTTTTTATCTATTTTTCCAAGGAAAGCGAGACCTGTAAAGTCATCATATAGAGTACAATATTTAGTTGTTTCTATGCCCCTACTAGTAACTTTTCAATTAATTGATAAATTTTTATGAAATTCCTTAATGTCATATTTTTTTAACATGTATCTTTAGCCATTTAAAAATGACAGTTATTTAAATTTCTAAAATATCCTATTATTAGGAATATAGTATCTTTTAACAAATTAATGAATTTTTATGAATTTAGCAGAAAGATTAGAAAGTTCATACTTTCTATTAAACTGAAAATGAATATAAGCCTAAAATGTGATTATTTTTAATCCTGTAGTTCCAAAACTGGAGGATGTTCACGCTTCTGTTCTAACAATTTTTGAATTAATCGACAGATTTTAAAGGAATTCAATAAGGATGTTTTTTTTCCATTGAAGATAATCTTGACGCCATACTTTCTAATCTCACTTCAGCGTCGGCCGGATTGGCCGCGTGGAAACGCTTCGGCTTTCCACTCTGGAGGATCCGGGTTCGAGTCTCGGGTCCCACCC
>WUQG02045864.1:0-10480 GCA_011317285.2 Androctonus mauritanicus
CCGATATACGGCGGCGCACGCCGTAAATCAAAATCCAAAATTATGATAAAATTTTGATTGATTTTATATTTTTTTTTTTATTTTTTTCCAATATAAGTTTCTAAAATATGTTTTCTTAAATAAAAAAAATTGATTTTTTTTGGGCGGTTTTTCAAAAAACCGTGCGTTAAGGGGTTAATAAAATAAAGCCTAATTAATATGCAAAGAATTAAAATTATATCTCACTTAATTTTTGTTGAAATCTTCTGAAATTTTAAAAATTTATTGTTTTTTTTTATTCTCTTTCTAACAACATAAGTAATTTTTTTTAATTTTACTTTTTTAAACTGTTTTTGTTCTGAATATGAGATTGCAAAAAGAACAGTTTTTTTTTTTATATGAAGATTTAGCCATTAAATGAAATAATTGCTATCTTTGGATGGTGACTAGTCTTTCAAATAAAACAACTTGTATATGAAGAAAATCAGATCATATTTTCAAAAAAAATCAATAAAAACCAATTAATATGCAAAATTTTGATTAATTAATATTAATAATTTATTAATATGTTTTTTCCTTAATTTAAATAATTTTAAATTTAATATTTTATAAATTTTTGAATTTATATTAAAAAAACCCAATGTAAACAAATAAAAAAATTTCTTTTTTCCTACATAAACAGCTAAAAAATTTTCAACTTTGTTTTTCTTGAAGTTCCTGATAGTTGATTCTCATGCCACTCCCAATACCACATTTTCCAGAAAATAATACATTTGACAGGAAATGCATGGGAAAGAAGTGGCAGCAATAAAATAATAAAAATGCCATGTTCTCTTTAGTAGCAGATCTTTTTTTTATATTAGTATTTTTTCATTTTTTGATGAAAATATAATGAAGTGAAAAATCAACAATTAATAAAAATATTGCTGATCTTAATAAAGTTTAGCTAAATGTTAGTAGCATTTATATATATATATATATTTTTTAATTTTAAGATTTTGTAGTTCATATTATAAAAAATTAATTTTTTTTGCAAAAAATTTTTATAATTAACTTTATTTAAAGCATATAATTAAAACAATATAAACAGAGTAATCTAGAATGTAAAAAAGAGGAGAAAAGTAAATTTTCCAAAAAATACTCAATTAAATAAATTTTCATAATTGATAATACAATACTATTATATTAATTTAATTAGTTAAATATTAAATAGGTGAATTATATACTACTTGAAAATTTTCAAAATTAGTTTTAAAAAATATATCAATAAACAGAAATAATTACCAACTGGAAAATTAATTCTTATCTTAAATTTATAAAAATCTGTTTACAATTTAGTGATGTCACAATATAACAGTTACTTTATTTTAGATTCAATATCAATTTAAAGTTTTTTAATTACAAAAAATGAACTAAAATGAAAAATAATAATAATAATTATTATTATTATTTCATATTTAAACTAATCACAATTCAACTTTTTACTTAGGGGATTACACGATCCAAATAACTCTAACCAGCCAAATTCCCCCTAATGATTTATTTTTGAATTAACTGCCAAAGTTAATTCAAAAATAAATCACTAGTGGAATTTGGCTGATCAGGGTTATTTGGATTGTTATACTTAAACATTAAGAAAAGAAAAATAATTCAAATTTCCAGTTATCAATAAATGTTGATTAATAAAATCAATTAAACTGATACTTACTAACATGATATTAATATAAAATGTAAGAAGATCATGAGACATATCACATCCTTTTGGCATAGCATAATTTTCTCTAATATGCTGAAATGCCCAAGCAGCACATTGAAAATGTGTACAAGCTATTTTCATACCCTATAAAAAATAACAAATTTTTATTTTTAAATATTTTTATCTTAAAAATACTATTTACAAATAAACAGCTGAATTATTTTATTCTTTTTGCTTTTTGGAAGGATTATTCACATTTTCAATATAATATTTAATGAACTTAATCTAAAATTTTTTCTTTCATTGAAATTTTTTTTTGAAAAATTTAAATAAATTATATTATCACTGCGTATATACTTACAGTACAGTAGTCTCTCTCTAATCTGACATACATGGCACTGGGGCTTGTCAGATTTCAGAGATTTGTCAGTTTATTGGATTTCAATGAAAAAAATGAAATTACATAAAAGAACACATTCAGTTTTATTAAGACTTTCCTGACACTGTTCTTGCTGTTCAAATCTTTCACAAACCCCTCAATTTTATCCCAATTTTTTAATATCATAAACAGTGGCTCATCCAATATCATAAAACAAAGTCAAATCATTACTTTTCTCCCAAGTGTGGAGACGTGGAATTCAGGCCTGCTATAGAATGTCACACCCTCCCATTTCAATGGGAGTGAATTTTAAAGAATAGACCACCATGGGTTGTGTTTATCCCGTGGTTTGTCCAAGGTGCTCGGTCCTCCGCAGCTAAGAAAAAGAAAACAAAGAATTTTAAAATTAAAAGGACAGTTAAGCATCAACCTATCCATGCTATTGTGTGCGAAACTTCGTCCTTAGGATCGTAAATCTCGAAACAAAAGAGATTACATATTGCGATCAAAAGATCGTGCTGGTGCAGATGTCCAGGAACTGACACAGTGGACCCCACCTACAGTAGAAAACAATAAACAATAGCCCAAAAGCACAGTGATCCGAGAATTTAGATGAAATGTCATGCTTTCGGTCCCATGCTTGGTGGAGTTTAAAAAGGGCGATCGGTCACCTGCAGTGTTGGTTGGTAGTTGATTGTTGTGGAGAAAAGAGAGAGAGAGAGAGTCAGTCCCCGATCCCCGGAGAGATGGTCAGTGAAGTCAGTCGATCTCACTCTTATCGGACAGAATTCGTCCATACTGATCCATTCACGGATTGCTGCTAACTGGTGATTTGCCATCTATAAGATATGCAGACGGTAGGACTGTGAACTGCATCTAATCACCTCCACTAAGGAGACTCGATCACCTCGTTCGAGATCTTACATTCAAGTGCCCAGACGAACCCAGTTTCCGCAACTGCGAACTCTCATTGAACTGTCAACACATCAGCTTGACCATCCACCACCTACCTAAAGAAGTCGCATCTACGACAGGGCTCAGAAGGGTATCCGTCCAATCTCATCGAAGGAATCGAATTCCCGCCAAGAGCAACGAACCAGAAAAACTCCTATTATACCTAAGGTATTTGTCCTCTGACTATAATTGTTGGGTATACTACTGTAAAATTCACTTGCTCCAATAAAGGAAGTTGTTCATTGTTACAGACGTAGTCTCTGTGTTCGTTGTTGTCTCCGTCTCATTACTTGTCCTTATTCATCTCACAGACAGTAGGTAGGCCATAATCCTGTTTTATATCGTCCAAGACCTCATACAAGTCAAGTTTCATAATTATTTCTGCCTTTTTGATCACAGTCAATGTCTTGTGTTTTAATTTTTCACTTTTTCTGATTTGTGATATTATGTAAAGATAAATAACAAACACTGGTATAGTAAATAATATACTATTTTACAGTAAACAGTGTACTAAACTCAAAAATTAATCTGACTATAATGGCTGTGCAATGAACAAATAGTGACTGACAATTTATTTAAATCAGTTTCTCTCTCTCTCCCCCACATCAACAAGTTGTGACATGAACATTTCACATGGCAGCACAGCAGTTTACAGTGTGTTGGACTACAGAGATTCAACTGTACAGAAATAAGAAAATTAATTTCTTTTTAAACTTTACTTAATTCCAAAATTCAGTAATGCTAAGCATAGACATCCAGAATGTTGCACATTTTGTTAAGTTAAAACCATATCCATATACAAAGTAATTCATTTTTTTTGATGCACAATACAAAATTCATTGGTGTTGTGCTGAAAACAATCGCATCATCCATTCCTTTGCCAATTCATTTTTTGATGTATCATGACAACTGTAATTATAAATTACAATTAAAAAAACAAAACAAAGTAAAATAGCAATGAAATAAAGTAAAGTATTAATATACGAAATATTTTATTTGAAAAAATCTGACACGTTTTGGTTGACAACTGAAAAACTGAGGGCAACACTTTAGTCTTTAAGTTTTACATTACAAGATTTGCAAATTTCAAAATTATACTAGGTATTTAGATAATCCACTGTATACTGTGGCACAATAACCTGGCTGATCATAAAAGATGTCTTCACATAAGAAAGTTGCATGTAAGTAATGTTTTGACAGCATTTTTCAATTGCTATTTCTAACTCCTAGATATTTATGTTCACAGCCACAAATTAATGATTTTATGTAGCCTCAGAGGAAAAAGTCACAAGGGCTCAAATCTAGAGATCATGGAGACCAAGCCAGGTATCTGTTGGTGCACTTACTTTCCCAGGAAAACAATTTCTTAAGAATTCTCTTACAGGCTTGTAATTGTGGATAAGGCACCCATCATGTTGGAATCACATTTCATCTTAATTAATCACTTCACTTATTGTGGGCCTTATCTTCTTATCTCTTCTTGTAAAATATTTAAAGATTTTTCCCTGTCAAGTTCCCATCAATGAAAATAGGCTAAAGATTCCAGCCCAAATATTCATTCTTGCTGGATATTGTGAATGGCTGCAACATAG
The DNA here is from genome assembly GCA_011317285.2 of Androctonus mauritanicus. Lineage (NCBI taxonomy): Eukaryota > Metazoa > Arthropoda > Arachnida > Scorpiones > Buthidae > Androctonus > Androctonus mauritanicus. The sequence continues at coordinate 4,601 of WUQG02045864.1, forward strand.
AAGTCTGGGATAGCAGCAGATTTGTTCTGGACCATATCTCATAATTCTGAGAGTTTGGGCCATGATGTAGAGCAAATGAATTTTCATCTGTAAAAATAATATTTCTAATGAAATCAGGATGTGAATTTGCCAATTCCACTGTATTGACAACAAACATTTGTTGTTTTTCATAATTATCTGACAGAAGTTCTTGGTAAGAACTCACTCTAAAGCTGCATTTTGCAGCTTTAGACTGAGTTCTCATCCTTGTTTTTTCAATTTTATATAAAATGTGGGCTGGGATACATTACCTAACACTTCTGAAATCCTCTCTGTATTAGCTGATAGGCTCTAGTGATTTCAGTCACTACTTGTCTATCAATTTCTCTTTCTCTGTGTCGATAATGAATTCCTAAGCATTGGCACTTTATAGAATTGGATCTCTTGAATCTCTGAAAGCAATAGCTAATTGTTTTATGATGTATATTGGACAGGACAGGAAAGCCTTATGAAATCTTTCACAGACTTTTCAAAAACTACTGCTGCTAATGTGTTGTTTTACCCACCATACTTTTTCATCTATTGAAAATATAATTTGACTTCTGTAATTCTGATTACAATATAGTACAGTATGTGATGTTAATGACGTGAAGAAAGACAAAAAACAAAGAATTAAAGAATAGTTTCAACTCAATGCAAAACATCAATTTCCACATATATACAATACTAATAAACCTCCAGTTGCCAACAACTTCAATATTTACATAATGAAACAGATGAATAAGTGTAGTAATGGTGTGTCAAAAAACAAATCAGCAAAGGAATGGATGATATGATTCAGTTTTCAGCACAATACATATGGATTTCATATGGTGGATCAAAAACTGAAACATCCTGTATATACACATACATACATGTGCTTGGAAAAATCTTGAACATTTTTGAATTGTTTAAGATAATATGATAAATAAGAAAGCAGATCAAGAGAAAATGTATAATTTTGAAAATAGAAAAATAACTTTAAATTTTAAAAGCCATGTGATCATTGCATACTTCATCAGAAAATGGAAACTAAGAATAGATAAAATGTTTCTTAATGATTTTCCCAATAAAGATTACAGGATTAAAGATATTATATATATATGAAAGAGACAATATTCTTTAAATGCTATAATATATTCCTTCTAATTTTTATATAATTTTAAAAAACAATTTAATTGCATTTGCACATTTCAAATATAAATTATTTAATATATATTGGTCTTATTCTTTTCATCTTTTAGCAATTTTTTTTAAAGTCATTTAATAAAAATTATTTCATTGAATGACTTTAATATTACTTTATGCGAAATGGATAAATTACAGAATGGAAAAGCATTTTATACATATTTTTTTTAACATAAAAAATAGTATAGAATTAAAAATATTTTGTTAAAATTTCTATTTATAACAGATGTTATGGAACAGAACAAACTGATAATTCTGATTCATATTTTATAGAGTAATTTTTATATATATTTTATGCACTAAGACAGCTGCAATAGATAAGTTTAGTTGAAATATATAAAAGTTTTCATTAAACCTACTTTTAATGTAATTTATGTAATTTTCATTTTAGACTTAAGAATTTTAGATAAAAATTCTTTTAGAATTAAAATTCTTAGAATTAAACAGCATTATCAATTCAAAGAAATATATTATATATAAGTTTCAATACCTCAGCAGTGATTCTATTATCTTTAGCTCCCAGTTCAGAATGAAGAGCACCAATATTATACAAAATGGATGCTTGTTCATATTTGATGTCAGCAATATTAAATGTTGTACCCGTGTATATATCATTCCTATTTAAGAGAAATAACAACAACAGAATATGAATTTATGTCAACAATAATAAATTAAAATTAACAACTGCAAATAAATACAAATAATAAATTTAAATCAAATATTGTAAAATAAATATATCTGAACTGTTTGAATTTCAAAATAAAACTTGACTCAGTTCAGGTTTTAAATAAGTTTGAAAATTTTTAATTATTAAACACTGTAATAAGTATTTTTTTTTTCTTAAATTCACAAATATGATTATTTCTGAATAAATTATTTCCCAATATTAATGCATAAACTCCAAAACTTATGTAGATGGATCATTCAGCAAAACTCTTTGTAATTTAAAATGTATAAATTACAAAGAGTAGTGTTAAAATGTATATCAGAGCATATCCTATACAGTACTAGTGTATCACAAAGACGTAACACTAAAAATAATTATATTAAAGAATAAGCTTGTGTGTGAATAAGCTTATAAGTTGGCCATATAGCTGTGTGGCAAAATATTCATTTACTATTTTGGAGTGAGTTCAATTGTGCCTCATGCTTCCAGTTTTTTCAGAAGAGGACTGAACTTGGCTCATTGAACCTGATCCTTCAATTTTCTGGTTAAACACATCATGATATTAGCCAGTCTATGATGGGCTTAAAAGTGGGTGACATCAGATATAGTATATCCCATGTGCAATATAGCAGTTTAACTAAAATTAATCTAATAAGCACATAAAATATATCCATATGATAAATAATGAAATTAGAAAAAAAATACATTGCATGGCAACATTTCCATGCATTTTTTCATTTCTTTCTGTTATAACTTTATCCAATTTGATCAGTAGATTTTTCTTTTAAGTCAGAAAATTGTTGTTATGTAAGTATGAATCTGTATAAGTTGGAGATTGATTGTAATAAATAATCTCATTAATCAGATAGAGATTAGAATGTGTTATAAGACAGAGAAATTTGGAACAACAATTTTAATGTAACTCTATCACAGAAAAATAAAATAAACAATTAGACAAGGATACAATAGGGATAAATATTTTATTTGCTCATATAATCTTCTCACATATTTTTCAACTTGATTTTTATTGAAGGATATAGTTATTATAAAATGCCAAAGAAATTTCATAAGAAAATTTTCTGTCATAATAATGACTTTAACTTGTAGTTCTGAAAAAATTAATTGCATACTTTCCAAACATACCTTTATTTTGGAATGATTAAAGATGTGTCATTAAAATTATTTTCAATGACACAATCTAAATTTTAAATGTCAAAAATCTATTAAATAATTCTTTAGTTGTTACAAGAGAAACCTGAAAAAATTAAATATTTGCTATTTTTAAACAGATGAATCTATAGAGTTAAATAATCTTATTTCAAATTTTGATTTTAATAGCAATAATAATCTAGTTAATTTTATAAATAGTTCAAAATATTATTAAAGAGAATCTTTTGAAATTTGACTCTCTGCCATTTTAAATGGTTGAAGATAATTAATTTCTTTATTTTTGAGATCATTTCAATGACTGATCATCTTGCTAAATTTTATAAAAATCTAGTAAATATTCAAGATTTATTATTGATATATATTAATAGCAGATATTCAAATCAGTTCAACATAAAAATATTAATATATATCCTGAGCTAGTTTGAATGTCTGTTATTTTTAAATGTTTAAACTTAAATAATTAAATGTTCAAGTGTCAAATTTACTTTTTACAACAGAATATCAACAACATTTCATGAAATTTACAAATTAATTCAAAAGAATTAGTTGGAGAGAGACAAGATAGTGTGATTATCTTAAAAGATTCACTTTTTTTTGGAAAGTATATTAAAAATGAAAAAAGGAAATTAAAAATTCAAGTATTCAAAAAAATTTTCATTGTAACTGAAGAAATATAAATCTATCTAGAATATAATGATCACAAAATTATAAATCTGATGTCTCAAATAAATCCAATATAGTAACCAAATATTTTATAATTGATCAGAATTATCTATAATTGCACAAAGTTGATCAGAAATTTTAGAGATTGCTATGTTTGCATTGGATACCTTATACTTTCAGAACTACTTTGCTTCATTAACGTTAAAATAACAGAAAACAAGCTCAATAAGCAAAGAAAACTTTTTTATTATGGTACAAGTAAAAAAGTTTTCTTTGCTTATTGAGCTTGTTTTCTGTTATTTTAATGTTGCATTGGATATACAGATAGTCCTCAACTTATAATGAGGTTTGGTTTCAAATTCAGCCATCATAAGTTGGAATGGTTGGAGGTTAAAAATGCCTAAAATTTATTGATTTCTCACTTTCTAATGTTTATTAAGGACACTATACATTATCTTAATAAACATAAAGAACACAAAACTACAAGAATCAGACACAAGATTGCTTTCTGTATTTCCTATCATTCGGTCAGGGACTTTAACTTATTGAACTGCACTGACCAATCACAGGAATTAACAGATTTCATCAGTCAGTCATAAATACAAATAGTCATAATTCGAGATGGTTGTAAATCAAGGACAACCTACAATAGCATACAATCTGTCACTAGAGTATGTCAATATCATTATTTGATAGAAAGCAACATAATTATCTATATTTAAAAAATATAATCTAAAATTGAATTGTTATAACATTATAAATTATAAAAAAAAGGAAAATATGAAAATACATTATTTATACATTATTTTAACATTTATTAAATAATAGAAATTTTATACTATATGCTGTTTTTACTGTGTTATCAGCAAAGAAAATATAATATTTTTTGCATAATTTATTTAAAGCAGTAATAAAATCATTTTCATAAATGTTAGCTACAATTTGAAACTGTAATTTTATAATATATAGAAAATTCAAATTGAGACAAAAATTGTCAAAAACTACATAATGTTTAACATTTTTATTATATATTATAAGAAAGCAAATTTTTGATGTTTATAAGATGAGAACTTCATCTTATAAAATTAATACTTTTGAATATTTCATATGCTATTGAATTCTTAAACAAAATCATACAAGATATTATATGATCCTTGAATGTTGGATTATGAAATATATTTCATAATCCAACATTCTTCTTAAAAATAATAAATGTTGAATATCATTTTTTATTTTTTTTTATTTCTTTATCTTAATTTAACATACCTGAAAGATAGGCTGAACATAATATATATTTTAATTAAATTCAGTTCTATAAATAATAAAGAAAATGACTGACTGCAGCATATTCTTCAGATTAAATAGATCCTTGAATGAGTGGAATTGAAATTATTGAGAAAGTACTATATTTGAAAGTTTATTTGATATAATCACATATATTAAGAACAAAGAGAGTGTGAGTGTGGGTGTGTGTTTTTCTTTTGTGGTTGAATCACAGAATTGATTATTAAAAATATGATATAACTGAAAACATCTAATCTTTGATTTCATTCTAATCTAGAAGATTTTTGTAATTAATAAATGAAAAATCAAGAACAAAAAATTATTTTATAAACAATTTATATAAATTTTTATCACTTATCCTGTTTATATTAAAAATTTTGGCATTTATGAAACTGATTGATGAGATTTTTGAAAAAGATAAAAATATTATTCAAGGTGTTTTTAAAATATTAACTATTCTAAAGTACTAAATATATTTAATATGCTATTATATTTTAATTAATTTATTATAATTTAAAATTTTTATATATAAAAATTATAACATACCATGTAAAAGCTACACAACCTGGTCTTTCTTCGGGCAAAATAAATCTGTTCTGAAGGAAATCAAGTTGACAATAGTAACGTTTCAGTATACTACATCCAGTAAAATCATGTGGGACTTTACACGCAGACTGAAATAATAATTTTTATGTTTCAGTAGAATTTATTATTTACAAAGAAACTACAATAATTTATTTTATTGGAGATTACTTAAAAATCTCAAGTTCTAATTTAGTTATAATAATTTGAATAATGTATACTAGAAATTACCCGCTCATATAAATGAGCGGAAATATAATATCACTTGAAATCTTGCTTGAAATATATTACCGAACTCAGTGGTAGGA
>WUQG02045875.1:0-10480 GCA_011317285.2 Androctonus mauritanicus
TTCGGTTTAACTGGCCATTTCGTTATCCGGCCAAGGGTTCAGTCCCATGGTGGCCGGTTAAGAAGGCGCCTTCTGTACTAGATAACTGATTGGAATAATTAGAAAATTAAAAAAATAGAAAAATAATTAAAAATTTATGAATAAGATAATAAATCTGTAGATGTGTTAATTTTTTATGTAAAATTTTAGCAACATATTCATTTCTTTTATTGGACTATACTCAAATCTTTAAATTTAAATGATGATCACTATGTTAATTTTTTGTTGTTATTTGATTGAATAGTATTCAAGTCATATTTGAAACTATATTTATGTTAAAGGAGCTCTCTGATTTATATTTATAACAACATTTCATAAGACAAGCTTAACTATGTAAATTATTACATAATTATTATGGCAAATATCAATAAATCAGCTATGGATTAATAATCAAATATCAGTCAAATAATCCTAATAATACTAATTTGATTTCAGTTTTTATAAATTAGTACTGCCAAGATTATTTGATTGATATTTGATCTTATTTTATTATGATAAAATTTAAAACATATTTTGTATATATAAGCTATATATAAGACAGAAAATATATAATTATTGTAATATGATGCACTTACAATTTATATCATATACTGTAAAGCAATATAACTAGGACAATATCTTCAAACCAAATATCCTAAGTAAAATTAATCCCTAGCATAATTCTAAATTATTATGCTAGGGGTTAAGTTTACTTAGGATATTTATCATAATATGCAGGGATAGATCTAGCTCTTTAGAGGTCCTTTCCCTATTAACCCTTATATAGATTACTACTGATACAACATGTAATAAATTTATTTTTGAAAGATTCCACTTTTATACTGTTTCATTTTGTTTGACTTCCTATCATTTTTGCTACTTGCAGCATATATTGTATTAAAAAGATAATTAGGTATCATAGAAATGATTTTAAACTTTTAGCTAATATTCTCTATTAAATCTGTTCAATAAAAAATGTCTATTTTCATTAGTTTTTCTATTCAATAAGTTCAAATTATTGCCATATTTATTGAATATAGGCTTATTTTATAAAAACAATTATATATTCAAAGGATTGTCAACATTTCTTTTAGGATATTCTATCATTCCATCAGTAAGAATGGAATATTAAATCTATTAGTATATATTCCAGATTTGATATATTATTCTTAATAACAAACAATATATTAAATTCATACCATTAATATATGCATATTGTATACATATCACTAATATGGTGAATTGATATGTTCACTAAATATATTTGGCATTGCCAGATTAAAAATAAAAATGCTAAAACAATCATTTTATTTATAAAATAAATTGATTGTTAATTGTAGTCAGTAATTTTTCACTATAATTCATAGTTTAGTGTAGGTGTACTTGAGGATAAAATTATGTAATTAGCTATCATTTCTAATCCTATAAGTGCTGGATAGTTAGATTTTATTATATAAATATAAATCTTTTAAAATAAAATATTTATTTCACTGATAACTCTAATATATGGCTATAGTATGACTGTAAATACTAAATATGTTTGAAAAGTAAATAATATAAGCATTACTTTTATTACTATAATCTTAATTGAAAATACAATATTCATTATAATCTGATGCATAATTATATATCAACATAGGACAAGAATTCACTTAGATAACTTTCCTAAACATAAACACTAAATTATTAGGTAGTTGAATGCTATACTTTATCCCAATATATATTTTAGAGCCTTTCATTATAGAAAGCTTTTTTTTTATTGTATTAGTATAGTTTCAAAAATGAAAATTAGATTGATGATATTAGGTTCAAATTATTTGATATGCATGAAAATTATATTTTATATATTAGAATTAATTGGATAAACTATAGAGGGGGGGTCCATATTAATGTTATTAAATTTTTTATAAACTTTTAGTAATATATAGAATCTTTTATCTACAATAATTCAACTTACATTCATATTTGCATGACAGTTATTTATGACAAAAATTTATATTATAACAGCCATAATCAAAGATTTTTCAATAGTAGTAGCTGATGATAAAGCAGTTTTTCTCATCACTTGAAAGATCCAAATTCACTCTCAATTTTTATATTTCCAGGTTTTCAAAAGGGATCAGGGCCCAGCCCATTGAACTCTATTCTTTATCTGACAGTCTGAAATTGCTTTCTCATTTAATAACATTGGCTGGAAAGGAAAATAGTATAAAACAAAAGAGCAAAATATAACAGCAATCATACTAATATATAACACTTCTTCAGTTAGCAGTTTCAATTGAAGAAATTTTCTTAAAATGTCTGCAATGAAATTGCATGGTGTAAAGGAACTTTACTATAAACAAAAAACATTTATAGAATGTTCCCTAGCTATATTTCAGAAAAAAAATGAAAATGACTTATAGCCATTGATATTTTTAGATTATGAAATAATTAAAAAGAATCAATCATTAAATAATTTCAGTAGCCAATGTAACATTACTAAGAAAGCCATTTTCTGTTTCTTCATCTGCTAATAATTAAATTTCTAAACTAAATTTTAACATTCATTGTAAATAAAATCAATTAAAATTTCATTTTCATTAAAATACATTTAATTTTAATTGTGTTTATTTTTTATAAACTTTACAAACAAAATATACAATTCTAACTATATTATACATTCTAATTTTGTTTTTACCTAGTATTTGCTATATTTCTAGTTTTATTTTCTTTAGTAGAATTTGGAGGAATAAGATTTACATGTTCCTCAATATAAAGAATATTACTATAATATATTTTTAAAATTTTTTGAATATTTTGAGATTTGAGATTTGGAGAACATTAACTTACAGTTACAATATTGCTTCTATAAAAAAATCATATTCCATATATGACATATTTAATTATAGACAAAAAGTCTAAATACCATCATAATTTTAGATCCTCTGTATTTATTTAAATGAAATTTTATTAAAAATTTGGAAAAGGAAAATATCTTTGATCAGATGATATGTCAAATAATATACATTTTGTTATACAAATAAAGATTAAATTAAATTTATTTGAGGTTTTTGAAATCTTTGAAATTTACTAATTGCTATTTATAAATTATAGCAATAGTTTCCAAAATGTGAGGTATATCCTAAAAGATATTTATCATTGCACTATTATCAAAAGATCAAAAAGAAGAGTTGCAAGATCAAAACAATTAAAAACTTCCATTTTTATATCATTATCTGTAGAAAAATAGAAAGGATTCTTTATAAAAACTTTCACCTGTAATTATAATCAACTTTTTGAAATATCATTTATATATATTATGTCAGTATTAAAATTTATTTTTATACATATTAGATTAGCTAATAGATTATTATAATCTACTTCACTATCTATGATTTCATATAGATGAGTTATAGTGTAATCTTTTATTTCATACATTCTATTGCTATCATTCATATATCCAATAGATTTTTGACTATTATACAATAGAGCATTATATTTTCGTGTAGTTTATTGTTTATATGGTCTCATATGATATGTACATATCCATGCAAGCAAGCATAATCCTTCATTAGGATAAAATTTATTTCAGTTGAAAAGAACCAAACAAACTGAAAACACTATTAAATAGTCAAATTTATATATCCAACAAATTTTATTCTGCAGAAGGTTTATGTTTCCTTATATTCTCACTTTTTAATAAATTAATTTTCTATTTTTCTTACATTAATTTATTTCTTATCTATTTTTTGTCTATAAAATATGTAATTTGTAATCTGTATTTGTCATTTCAGACACTTGACTTGTCTCTGCAATCAATCATACATCTTGGCTATAGCAAAGACAAATATTGTATTAAAATCATTATTATTAAGAATATTAGATTTTTCAATGAGAATTTTGTATCAGAATAGATATTAGAATAATTTTCATTTATAAATATGTTTTAAATTATTTTTATATAATAAATATTTGTATATCTATTCAAAACTATGAACATTGAAATAGGTGTTATATATTTCAATAATGGATTCAATTAATTATATTTAATAATATAATTATTATTCATTATTAATTTATAAATGTATATACTTAATAGGCAATGGAAGAAAAACATGAAATGCATGAATTGCAAAATAGTAATCGAAGGATTTTATTTAATCTGTTACCAGCTCATGTTGCTGCACACTTTTTAGATCATCAATTTCTTAGTAATATGGTAAATTATATTATTACTCATTAAAAGCATATTCTGAACATGCAATTAAGATACAGGTGTTGTTCTACTTACAATTGAGATTGTTTTAATAAGCATATCATATGTCAAAAATAATTGAACAATGATACTAATCTTAGTAGTAGTAATAAACAATGGAAGACTGGATTCTCCAGGTAATAAAATATTTTTGAATTGGGTCCAGATTCTTGTAGTAGTAAGCAATTGCTTTATCATACAGCCATTGACTAACTGTAAATTTTTAACAAAACAGAAAATTATTTCTAGCTGATATGCTATGAAATAGCCAAATTTTGAATATTGTAATGATAATCATAAGGTTAGATTATCATATGTCAATTGATGGTAAGTAGGGAACATCTGTATAAATAAAAATTTTCATTTGGTTTATGTAATAAATTTTTACTTTATATTAATGATAATTTTTTTCTATCTAGCATGTATAAGCCTATAAATTTAAGTTTAAAGATCTAATTTATTTCTAAGAATTATTAATTTATAAATATTTATTTATTGTTTAAATTTTACAGAAAAATAATCATCATTCAATTGCAAATTAGTTTCTTCTTTTAAAATACTAGATTATTTCCTTTTATATTATGTTGTTATAAAATAATAAAGAATGATTTTTGAAAATATAGCATGACAGAATAATTTCTTTTTTCTATAATTTTTTAAATAAATGCAGTATTAACAGGAACATTAATTATAATTTCATTTTAATTTTTAGAAAATTTAATTAATTAAATAATAAATTAAAAATTGAATAAACATGTAACAGTAATATAGAATTATAATGAACTGTAAAAATGATAAAATATTAAAATTTTTTTATATGGATAAGTATATTTTCAATAATATAATGTTCAGAATAGTTTTTCTGAAGATGTTTTATTCAATATTGAATAATTGATAATCTTTAAAAAAATTATGAAGGTGAATTATTTTGATTTTATCCACTAAAGTCTAAATACAAAATTAAAAAAATTCTAGAACAATAATGTAATTATATTATTATTTTATGAAATTGTTCAGTTTTGATTTTATTTTAATAAATAATAGGAACTTTATTACCAATCTTATTCAAAAGTTGGAGTTATGTTTGCATCTATACCAAATTTTCATGAATTTTATATGGAATTGGATGGAAATAATCAAGGAGTAGAATGTCTTAGACTTCTTAATGAGATTATAGCTGATTTTGATGAGGTAAGACAATGTTTTTAATAACTTTGATAAAATAGTATAGAAATAAAAATAAATCTTTTTGGATTATAAATTTAAATTAGCAATGATTTTAATCAGAATGCCAATTATATGTAGTTAATAGAAATGAATTTTTTATCTATTCATTTTTATACCATTGCATGAATAAAAATTAGAAGAAATTTTAAAAAATCATCATTATAATACTTTATAACTTTAAAATAAATCATTGCACAATTTGCAAAGATTGCTAGTACAGTTTACTTAATAATGTATTTTTACATCTTAATTAATTAATTAGATATTAAGTTTTTAAATCCTCCTGCTATATACATAATGAAATGAATAACAATATTAAGATATTTATTGAGAGAAAAATCTAGCAATGTATCTGTTATATTTCAAGGAAGTTAATTTATTACAAAGAATATATTTTTCTTGATGTCTGTTTTTATAAAATATTTCATTCAGTTCATTATCTAAAATAATTATATACAAAATGCTACATGGAAAAAATTTTTAAAACCCAAAATACATTGCTAATAAATGCAAATAATTAACATTGAACTGGTAAATTTTCCTCTTAATTTTTTTAATCATAAGATTAATGTGATGATTGATATTTTTAATGACTTTTCTTTCACTTAACTAGAGTATGAAAGTCTTTACTTAGATACACAATCATTATTGTAATTATCCTATAAAATGATTTTTTAATGATTTGCTAATGATATGAATTTTTATAAAAAAATTATTGAAGTAATTTTAATATTTTATTGTTCATAAATATATACTGTATTTAAATTTCATTATTTTTTAAAATAATCTGATTTATAACAATTAAAGTTTTATTAATAAATTTTCTTAAATTAATTATAATTCAATCCTTATTAGCTTTTAGATGATAAAAGATTTCATGGAGTTGATAAAATTAAAACTGTTGGCAGTACATATATGGCAGCTATGGGTTTAATGCCTGATGTGAGAATACCAGTGAGTATTATATTTTTTCCCTATGAAATTGAATTTATTCTTTAAATATATTGGTAAAATTTTTCATTCTTTTGAAGGTTTTAATTTATAAATAATCACAAACAGTTTAATAATATGAAAAGTTTACTTGCTTAATTCTTAATTCTATATATTGTATATCTTTAGTTATTTAATTCAAAGTAGTTAGTTTTATCCTGTATATACAGAAAAATTATTTACATTAATATTATTCTAAAATTTATAATCTTTTGATAATTTCTTTTAATATATAAAATATTTATATATTTTTGAATCAATTATCTTCAATTATATGAAAAAAATTAAAATTAGAAAATTATCATATATATAGCATATTATTCACAAGAATATAAGCTTTTATCAGATTTAATTGGCTAATATTATATATTAATAATTAAATTTTAAAAATTCAATGATTAACACTTAATAATTAATCCAATCTTTATTAGAATCACTTTGATAACATATGAATTTTCTCAAATGCATATCAGAGTTTCTGAAGTACTAATTATATCTTGTTCTTAGAAGTTTGTATAGCTACTTTCCTTATAAATTTCTAAAATTGAATTTCTTTAAATGCATTTTTTTCCATTAATCTTTTTTTAATAATATTTGTCCACTTGTAAAATTAATTCTTTTTTGGATAAAGTATAATGAAATTTAATCCTAAATAATATAAACATTGAATAAATTATTATATAAAATGTTGTACAAATGTTTATAATATACTGTATATTTATATAATTTGATTTATTTACAGAAAAATTTTTAATTTTCCAAATCATATTTTTGATTCAATGTTATTATATTAAAAATATAAGAAGTTTTTATTGATGGTAGATAACATTATTGTTATCTTTTACAAAAATACTTTTCAAGTAAATATCATTCATATATCATAAAAAGTTTTAAAGATATTGGCTTAGACCATTTTTTTTTATAAAAATGGCAAAAAATAAAAAGACAAATTATTCGGAATAAACTTTCTCTTCATTAATTAAAAACTATTTTCATTTATTGAAAAAAATTAAATTTTCTAATATATTTTAATCGTATACTTTGAAAACATTCTATTTTTGAAATGTGAAAAACAAAAATACAATTTTTTACTTTTTAGAATTGGCATTTAATCTCTAATCTCTATTCATTTCTTGCTTTTTTCCCATTCTTCCTTGCACTAGACAATCTAATCAAGAATGATGATAGCATATTTCTGTTTTTCCATAATAAGTTCCATTATGCATTGAAAACTATAACAATTAAATAAAATTAACCAATTAAAATTTCTTTGATGGTAGTTAATTTGCTTGTATTAGCTCAGAATAAAATTAGAGGTTCTAAAACATATAGCATAAATATGCAGGTACATAAATAATCAAACACTTATCGCAGTTGTGAGTAAAAAAAACAGGTTTAATAATTCTAATGTTTTCAGCAATACAGACAGTTGCCATCTTCAGGCTTCAAACAACCACTACAAAAACGGTTAAGAATTCTAGAACAAACAACATATAAGAGTTCAACATAAATCAGTTTCTATGGAAACCATTAATTTTTACACGAAACATATAATACGCTTTGTAATATGAACCATATACATAAATTTTAAGGAAAAAATGTCTTTTCCGTATAAATCATCCTTGGAGTTATATTTATCCTTGATTATTTATGTACCTGCATAACTGTGTGAAGAAGCAGTATAATGGAAGCTGTAATTAATATAGCATAAATTCTTTGAAAGAAATCAGATTTTCAATATAACATATTTGAGAGTGTAGATGATTTTAATATATCAGTATTTACTTTTAGTGCCCACAAGGACAAAAGAAAATCTTTCACAAAAAATACTTGTTATTGTTTGAGAATTTACTATATAATATTATAATGTTAAATTATTTGATTAAGTTGATTTCATAGTAGAGTATTATTTATATCAGAAACAAATCTATCTCAACCATGTAAATTGCATATTAATATTTTTAAGTACCATTATTACCAATGCATATTTTATTCATTATTATATTTAATAATTCTTTTTGATATTGATAAATATTACTACAATCATATTTCTTTGACATAGAATATTCTGTTAACAATACAGAATATTTCAATAATAGATATTCATATAAAGAATACTACACAATATTAAATTTGGTTACTGAATATAAAAGATCAAGGTATATGTATAAAAATTCAGTGCAGATAAAAGTTGGTAATCTCCATTCCAAGAGTAATATAAAAGATGAATAAATAATTTCAAACTACATGAAAAATGGAGAATCTTTACAATAGAAAGAATAACCAAACAAAACTTGTTTGTTTAAATTTAATTCTTAATATTTCTTTATCTCATTGTTTAAGTTGATTTTCATGTAAACAAATCTCTACTATTGCAAAATATGGTGACTGCATTGAAGCTGATTATTAAATCATTTTCCATTTTAATTTAAAATATATTCCACAATAGTATAATATTATTATGGAGTATATTTAACTCCAATAATAACAGTGTATTATACATATTTTTAAGAATAAGATAACTGTATTATACAGGTTTAAAATTAAATGATTTTTCTTTTAAGTAAAGTGAAATTAATTTAACTGTATTTGTAAGATCTTGAAATTATTTATTATCAGTTTTAATGGATACTGTATAACAGTATAAATAACTCAGATTAATAAAATATCAATTACCAATAAAAATAACATTTTTATCGATTTTTGGACAGCTTCCTATTGTGAATGATAAAGTTCTTCAATAAAAGTTTATGACAACGTTCTCGACTAAATAGAAGTAATGTGCTGTATTCAACCGTAACAGGAAGCAACATACTATATAAGAACTTTTTTTTTTCCTATTTGGATTGAATATAGAAGTATTACATTTATTCAGTCAAGGACGTTTTGTCATGGATTTTTATATAACAATTTTATCATAAAAAAAATAATAGGTCTGCTGTATTTTAAAATCTATAACCGTAATGCTATCGACCAATTTATAATCATTATTATTAGTTTAACTCAGAGTATTATATATATAAGCAAATTTAATGACGAATTTCTCGCATTACTAGTAAATATTATTGGATGATTATTCTATATAAATATTCAAACTTATTAAATAAATTATTGATAACATTGTGTTTTAAATAGTGCTCTCTCAGTTAATGTTTTCATGATAATAGGCATTACAGTAGAACGTCGAAAAACCGAATAATTGCCGTCCAAAAAAAGTTAATGTCTTCTTTTAGCGCACTGATTGTTGTGCTGAAGTATTATTTCCGCCTTTAATGCATATGTTTCCATTTATTTAATCGAACATATGTGCAGTATAGCGTAGGAATAATCTTAATTTATCATTACAGGAATTAAAAATCTGATGTTGACTATAGCTACAATGTGGACAGTTTCGTTGATATTTACAAATCATTTCCTAAATCAATTATTTTGTTATAATACTTTATACTTCAATATTAATAATCACAATATCATTGTATACAGTAATTTAATTATAGTCCTAATTATATATATATATTTTTTTTGTATAAGATGAATAATGTCATATGCTTGATTATCCAAATAATCGTGATCCCAATTAGTTCGGATAATTGACGCTCTGTTGTATTTAAAAAATATATTACGATAGTCAAAATTAAGTACAGATATCTCTCCTATAACACGTTCTCCTACACTACGGTTTCGCTCCGACACGATTTGAAAATTTCGAAAACCCTCATATAACACGGTATTTCTACAACATGGGTTTAATTAACACATTTAGAAAATTACTTTTACTCTCTTACAGCATAAAACATTTTAATTAATTTTTAAAATCCATACTAGGGGCACACAATACATACACAAAATGTAATGATTGGTAAATACTTTGCTAAAATTAGTCATAAATGCAATTTCACTAATTTGCCGTGAGAGGACGATACGCAGTCTATTTTCGATTTCGATTTGAAATTGAATTAATTTTGAGATTGCATTAATTGTCGCCATTTGAGTATTTTGTGTTCCAAA
>WUQG02045886.1:0-10480 GCA_011317285.2 Androctonus mauritanicus
ATGATAAAATAAAGTAAAATGTTTTTATTAAAAAATCTTAAGAAAAACAAATGAAATTCAAAGTTTTGGATCTCTTACATTTTCCAGAAATATTAATTTAATGTAAATGTATACATACGCAACAATATTAAACAGAAAAAATAAAAATATTTAATAAAAATCTTTGTTTTAACGAATGCACAATGTCGCGGCTCAGTAAATATGTCAACACTGAAACAAAAATCAGTCTAGCACAGGGAGAATTGGGGAATTACACGGCGAGTTGCACAGCAGCGTTATTGTGAATTGGCATAAATTGAGCTGGCATAAACTGAGAGCTACCTGTATTATTATACACAGAAAATTAATCAAAAATTTGTATTTAACAAATCAAAAATGAAAAATATTTTAAATAAATAAAACTTTTTAAAATATTACTTAATATTTATTAGTATATATGTAAATCAAATTATACTAAATGCTTTCATATATCCCATCTGATAAAAATGTTTATAATATTTATTGAAAATTTAATGTATGTTTAATAAAACTTATATTGTAAACTCACATTAAGCATTTATTTGTTAGTTATAAAATCCATTTTTAAATTAAATAAAGAATTTAGTATTTATGTATTGCATTTATAGTTGTCATTTCCTATGGTAAAATTGAGCAATTTGCTTATTTACAATTGGAACAAATTTGTACTTTTGTCATTTAGACATTAATTTTTTAAATGAAAAATGCTACACAAAGTTTTAAATTTAAGAAATGAAGTAAAAAGCTTTCAAATTAAATTTAAAAAATAAATCCTAATAAGTTAAACTCAATTCTTGCACACTAAAGAATCTATGTCATAAATTATGTCAAAAAAAAGTATGTGATATATGACATTATTCTTAGTTTGCATTTCAGCCACTGGGTATTAATGCTGAATGCTGATTGGCTAATCAGCTAAATTTCTTTAACACTGTAGATATAAAAGTTGACCATCTGTATATTCTTAATTTGGGTCTAGAACATTCCAGATAAATGGTCCTATGCTTGCAACTTTTATATAATGATACAGATTATTAGCATTGTTTGCCATTTTCAACTTACACTTTTTTTGACCTATGATAGGTTTATCACAACATAACCTTATTGAAAGTAGAGGTGTACCAATATTTTTTATATCAGCATATTTGGTAATGGAACATGTTTTCATTTACTTTAGAATCTGTCATTTCTCAAAGTTATTAAATTAGAAAGAATTTACAGTAATTTCGTCTTAATAAAAGATATAACTTAATCATTTATTATATATTATTTTAAATTTTGTTAGAAAATATATTAGATTATAAATGAATTTCACAATAACAAATATTTAAATAAAAAAAGAAATGGAGTCTAATATTTTGTCCAGCAAACCCATAGAAAATACATCAGAGATAACTTCAATCAATTTATTAACTGATTTAATATATAGTTGATTGTAATTTCAGTACAAAATTACTTTATTTTGAAATGTGTTCAGTATGAAGCATGTAGAATTGCTTCTTAATATTTTTAATATCATTGAAATGCATGTTCTCAGATTATTATAAATCATATTGTGTATGCTTATAGAGTGCTATAGAGCATAGTAAATATTTAGAGATTGTTTTCAATATAGTATCTATTAACAAATAAAAGTGCAATGTTTTGTTAAGTAAATCAAAGAGAAATTATTGTGACGAAGCAACTAGATTAACTGAATTTGGTATATCTGCCATCTGGCTGAACCAAGAGCTGAGAATGACAACTACAAAGTTTCTTTTTCATATTTAGTTACTCTAATTTTTTAATTCTTGACCAAGAATGCTATCAACATCTGTTACATACAAAATTACAATTGTGTAACAGATTACATATACAAATTACAATTGTTTAAACACAATTGTAATTTTTATATGTAATGAACATTGATCCATACTGCAAGTAAAATAGTGATCATAGTAAAATACTGTTAGCATAAATGAATTATGATTCAAATATAAACAATAAAAGAAAAATATGCTAACAATAATGGATGATGTAAATAGTGCATGATAATAAATGTTCAAAAGAGATAATATCACTAATTCATACATGATGATGAAAGAAAAATAGTGATAATGATGAGAGAATTTTCTGTGCAAATAAAGATATATAAACTGATAATGCTCTGAATTCAATTTGAATATGAGATATATTTGTGATATTGCATTAAAATGATATGACATCATATAAATCATGATTGAATTGCAAAATTTGTGTGTTTAAATAATCCTAGTGTCCACAGAACATAGTATTTTTGCTTTCTGTTTTGCCATGTTGAGTTTTCTTTCTTTCTGAAGCATGATGTTCATGGTTTCAGGGAGTTTCTCTCTCCAGGTAAACATATTTGCTAGTTTTTTTGACTTGCATAAATAATTTAATTCTGCCATCATCTTGTTAATTCTTGTGAGAATTAGTTACTATTAAATTCTCACACAATATTTAACACGGTCATAATTTTGTTGTACTGTACATCCAATATTTACATATAGTATATATTCAATTGTAAAAATGATCAATTAGATTGCTTAATTGATATTCTATAATAGTGAAACCTCAAGAAATAAGATCAATTTGTTCCAGAAGAAATCTCATATTTTAAAATTTATGTATCTTGAATCTAATAATATATAGGATTGGTTTAATTCATTCCAAGATACCAAAATCTTACTACTTATACTCAAAAAATTCAACTTTAGACCTCTGACTGCTACTTACTCATGCACCTTCATAGTTTATTGGCAGTTATCTTGACAAGTGCCTGTTTAAATAACTTTCTTTTTTTATTGTTTTATGCCATTTTTCAATTTTTGATTACTAAATGGCAGAATTATTCCACTGTTCATTACAAACTGATCATACTTACAATAGTGTCATCCATCAAGTGAAAGATAAGATTCATTGACCATCCTGGCAACCAAATTGTTCTTATATCTCAATTTCTTCTTCAGCTGATTATGAGAATTTCTTCTATACTGATTTTCTCATATCTCAAACTGCTCATATATTGAGGTTTATTGTGTATATATACAGTATATATATATGTATATACCTATAAGATTAAATTGTAAACTGTAATATTCAAATGTTGTTTTAGAATTTTTAAATTTATTTTAAATACTAGCCAAGCATACCAAAATCAGTTCTCAATGAATTATGAACAAATAAATTTCTTTCAGTATTCATGATATATTCTGTATCTTTTCAAATTTTTTCTTTTAATTGTATTCAATTTTACATAAAAAATATTTTTTGAGAATGAAAATATTTGCAAAAAACAGAACTATTTCGTTCAAGACACTCTTTTATTTAAAATAATTTTTGACCAAAAATTCAATTATAAATATTTACTAAAAAACAAAGAATTTTTTGAAATAAAGATTCTAAAGTTATAATCATGTAATATTATTTATTCTTACCTTCATCCTTATACTTGATAGTTACTTCATCATTAGTTGACAATTTCCCGTGAAATACACGTTGCATCATTAGCACCAATTCATCATATGTAATATCTTCATTATGAATAGGAATTCTACGAATATCATTCCCTAACTGAGCTTTGATAATTAGTTTTCCACTCAAATCCAATTGAGGAAAACCACTATCATCACTGTTTCCTCCTCCTCCACCATGATAACCAAGTGACATTTCTGTCTAAATGAATAAGAGTAAATTGATTTTGATTATAGAAACATAAAATAACACTTCAAGTATAAAATTCTAATTATCTTCATATAATAAAAATAATAAATTCAAATATTTCCAAAATAAATTTTAGACTATGTCAATAAAATCAAGAATAAGTTATATATTTTTAACATGTAAAAAATAAACCTCACTGTTTATACAGCATTTGTAATAGGTAAAGCAGTGCATATATTAGAAAAAGCTATTTATTTACTAAAAATAATTCTTTAATAAATAAAATAGTTTTCAATTCTATATAGGATTCTCTTCAGCTTAATATAGCTTGAAATATAACAACTATATAAATAGTTATTTGTAATATATTATACATTTACATTCTAATATTCAAACACAGTATTTTAATATCAGTTAAAAGTTTAATTAGAATTTCATATTTAATTTAAAATAAAACTGCAGAATTAAAATTAATTACCAACAGCCATCTGATTGATATTAAATATAAATTTAATATGAAAATATAATTATCATATATTTTAATAAAAATATTCAAACTAATAAAAAAGTAATAAAATATAATTACTATATATATTAAATATAGCAATTATATTTAATATAATTATATAGATCATAGGAACCAATTTACATAGTTTTGAGTTTTTACAATTTCAGAATTATATAGATATATAAATGTTTTTTCTATACTGGATATCTATAAAATATGAATAATAAATTTATTAAATAATTTATTATTATTATTATTATTATTTTTGTTTGCAAAAATATCCCTTTTCATATCAATATTCATTATTTTTATCTAGCTATTCTATTAACTACTATGGATCTATATAGGTTTCTTCTGCTTCATGAAAAGTTTGCTGAGTACTATTTTACTTTTATGAAAAACCTACATTAGTACTTATTTTTGCTAACTGAAAGAAATTTGAAGAGGATTTTCACTTTTACAAAAATATAAGTCAGCTGGATAGCCATGTGATAATGCAACAACTCATCTGCAATTGTCTCTGCTGCCAGATACAGTATATTCATGTGGATATGGCAGCTTAACTGAAAACATAAGTAAAGCCATAAGTGAAACTATAGTGTATATACATTATTTCAATTTTATGTATGCTGTGTATTTATCATATCATTCCTGCTTTTACTATATGTTAGTAAGTTTTATGTGTTATTTGGTATGATTTAATAAATTATTTTTTTGAGTCTGGTGAATACTCAAAAATTTTTCCATATAAATTAATGGTAATTGCTTCTTCACTTTATGCCATTTCAACTTATGAACGGTTTCATAGAAATGCTCAATTTTCATAAAGCAAGGAAAACTTGTATTTGAATTTGGTGGTTTTAAATGATTTTAAACTTAAAAATTTTCAGTTTTTTTCTTTTCTTTTTTCTTATTTACAAATTGTGTAAATAAGAGACTTACCAAATATAAATAAACATAAATTAAATAGTAAAAATCATAGGCATTAATATAAAATACAAAACAAATAATTGCAAATAAAGATAAACAAAATATAACAACAAACAGAATGTTCACAATCCTTTTTTTAAGCACAACTGTCTTGTTTAAGGATATTTTCTTGAGCGACCTTGGTAATAAAAGTTTTAGTTTATATCTTTAGCAGTCTTAAAAAATTTAGTCTTGTATCAATGTATATCAATATTCTTAGAATGTCAATGAACATTGAAAATCATCTTTCAAGAATTCTTTTTTTATTCTATTTCTTATATATTATTTATTTTATTGGTATTTTATTTATCTAAAGTAAAAAATCTTAAACTCCTGATTGAAATACTACTTATTTATTATTACTTAATATTTCAAATAAAAATAATTATCATAGCAAAAGACAAAGTATCTTACTTTTGAACATGCCTAGAATTGATATCATTTATAACTATTGCTTATCTAAGATCTCAATGAATCTGAGCAATTAAAATTAATCTCTCATCAATGATTAGTCAAATAAATATTATAAATTTTAATAAAAAATAATAAGATTGTGCTTTGCTATTTGTCCATACTTAGAAATCAAGTGCATATATTATTACTAATTGTTAAATAATTTTCCCCCCTAAAATATCTACGTATTTTACTTTTCTACATCATCATATTTTTTATATTAATATTTCATTAAATCAAATTCAACAGAACAATTAATGTAATCTACAAACATTAAATATTTATAGAATTTTAGAAATTAAATAAAATATGAAAATTCATTTTGGTAACTTGAACAACAAAATATGGAATAAATAAATCAAAGTTACATATTATGATGTAACTTTGATTATTCCATATGTATTCATATTTTATCCTACAATTAAATTTTGATAAAATTTTATTTAAAAAAATTAACATAAGATTTCCATATTAAATTCTCTGGCAATTAACATAAGATATTTGGAATATAGGCTATTGATCATTACAGTGAACTTTAAATTTAATATACTGGTATTTCAAAAGCTTAATATTATTGATAATTTTAAACTTCTTTTAATTTCAATTTGTAATCAACTGATGACGAATGTTGCTCAAAAGAACTTTTGATAAATAATTATTATTCATATCCTACATAAAATAACTGTTGATCTGCTTTATCATATTTGGACCAGTTTTACAATTTATGTTTATAGCTTAATTATCAGTTATTTCTTAGATATCTTCTGCTTTATTTCAATAATCAATAACACAGATTATTAATGCATCTAAAGTTCAGTTCTTAAGGAGCAGTCCAAAAATAATACTGTTTGTCACATTCACTTTAAATTGATCCAAAACTTGTTATATAATCACTATAGTCAAATTGCAGCTCTTTGGTATTTTCAATATACAGTAGTTCCTTACTATCAGCAATCAATAATTACTATGGAGTTAAATATTGCTTTTAATATGAAACAAATACATAATTACATGAAATTACAATACAATTGACGATACCATTTCAAATTTTTATCGTACTAGTGCAATAACACATTAAAAAATTGTTTGATTTATAGTTTACTTTTATTTAATATTTACAGTAAGAAGTATTACATTATTAAAAGATCGTATTGTGGTAGTACAATCAGTTATATGATCTATATAGTTTACTATTTCCATTGTGTCTTCATCAATTAAATTATTTCATCTTCTGTTCCATTTGGTCTGAAAATTCAAATCTAGTGATTTTATGTTTTATCTATTACTACATTTTCAATTTTAATGTCCAATAAAATTTTGGAACTTGTTCCAAAATCAAAATATTCCAAGTAAAACTGCTTACTGATTTATTTTGATTTTCATTATAACTAATTCTTATGAATCCTATACTTCTCTATGAAATTTATTAAATAAAAGTACTGTGCAGAATTTATAAATCAACATCTTATAGAGTTGCTGCTCTAATAAACTACAACTCAGACTCTAAAAGTTTGGCAAACAGGTACAAATCCATAAATTCAATAACAAAAATACAAAAATAGGGTACAAAAATAATATATTTTTAATTTATTCATTTAGTGTAAAATATAATGTGTACCTATATAAAATAATCTACTAACCAATCTGTAATTAAGATTACAGATTGGTTGGTAGGTTGATTTAAATTATGCACAAGGGATATAATTGCCAACTAGAAATTTTAGAGCTACCATAGGTGGCTGGACAACATCCATGTGGGATCAACTGGGAGTTTAAAGGACAAGGTTCAACAAACCTGACTCAGATCCCATCTGAAAAATTGGAAGTTTGGGATCCAGAATTAAACTTAGATTCTCATGGTGATAAACAAATGCTTTATCATGCAGTCATCCTACAACAAGAATACTCTCAAAAGAACATTGATTGCAGTTCTTGAATATTTAAGTTTCTGATATGTGTTTTGTAGTGATATGAAATTTGGCCACCCTGCTTATATAACTATGAATAAAAATGGCACTGACTAGAAAATATTCCCAAAAATTTATATTAAAAGTCCTATAATAAATTTACAAGTTTTTCATACTTTTAAGATCATTGTCTCAGTTCCAATAATCATATTTTAGAAAAAATTATATTCAAAGGAGAAAACCCTTTTAAATTATTATTTGAGACAGAACGTTGCTGCATAAAGCATTTGTGTGTCGATAATTAGGCTATTTAAAACGATTACACTAAAATAAATTATACACAGTACAATCTGGATAATATATTTAGCACAGCTGACAAGTAATCTATTGTAAATCGTTTATCAATGGTATTCGTAAAGAATAGAGTCGTTAATTACTAATTTTTAATCTTCTCGCTTATACAGAAATATATGCTATAAAGATTTAAAATCATAGATTTTATATTATGACACTGACGATAACAAACCGGTACATAAGAAAACAATGAGATAATTTCATCAATCTTTTCCGGGAAGATCCATTAATATAATTCGATTCTAAAGAAATCAATTTTAACATTATATTACATACAAAATATATACGTTATTTAACTACTTACTTTTTAAATATTTAAACGATCAATAGTCAAAAATATAAAAACATCTGACTAATCCAAGTTACACGTCACAGATTCTCTAACATATAACTAAGCTAAACGAACAACGTTGAGAATAATTTTTGGCATTCAACACCAGATGGCGCTGTAAAATAAATACATTAATCTTTTATTGATCATGATAATGCGTCAGTGTCACAAGATTATAATACCCATTTTTGCCTTTTTTTATTTTTAGCCAATTTTTAGCTAAAAATATCATTACTGCTAAGAAAAAAAAATTGAAATTTCACAATATTTAATACAACAAATAAAACATTATCCAATAGAAAATTCGTACTTAGACCTACTGTGATATTCGTTTTATTCAAAATTATTAACTGTTCTCAAATTAAAATTCAGATTACTATTTAATGTTTCATTAAAAAAAGCGAATGGATAAATTTTAAATGTTAATTTTTCAGTGGACATTAACTATTAGGAAATAGAAGTCGTAATAGCAACTAAACTATAAGTCATTTTATACAATTTGGAATATTTATTGCATTCCATTGCAACTATATTGATAAATTTAATGGATTTATTTTTGACATTTTTCCTGAATATAGGTTACTATATTTTTGTTATATATTAAAAGTATATAGAATTGATATATTGTCATGAATTCAGTATCTCATTAAATCTAGGGTATAAACATAGAGATAGGAATAGACCTAGAAGTCGCATACACCTCTAACGTTGAGGAAACGACCGCCATTTTGGATTAGAAAGGGGGAGCGATGTACATAGATTTTTAATTTTTTTCTTTACGAAATGGTCGAATATATGCAATATATGCATATATATATATATATATATATATATATATATATACAATATATTGCATATTGCATATTGCATATAATGGATATTACATTATATGCAATATAATGCAATATCCATTATATTGCATTATGCATTATAACGCATATTATATGCAATATATTGCATATGCGTTATATTGCAATATAATGCATATATGCCAATATATATATAGTATATTGCATATATGCCAATATATATATAGTATATTGCATATATGCCAATATATATATAATATATTGCATATATATATGCATATATTGCATATATTCGACCATTTCGTAAAGGAAAAAATGAAAAATCTATATACATTGCTGCCCCGCCTTTCTAATCCAATATGGCGGTCGTTTCCTCAACTGCTTCCATTCAGGCGACTGGGAGATGCGACCTCTAGATATACTACTCCTTTCTCTATAGGTATAAATATCTTTCATTATCGTATTTATAATGAATGATATTTACATGTTTTTTTGTTGCCGATTTTAATAAATGTGATAATTTACATCGCTAGGAAACAATCCTGAATATAAAATTAGAGGCGGCCGGATGGCCGAGTGGTAACGCTGTCGGCGTGCCACGCAGGAAGACCCGGATTTGCGTCCCGGGTCTGGTAACTCCTGAAAAGTTTTTTCGGGGTGCTGGGCCCGGCCAGGCGATCCCCATCCTTCATCATCCAGTCCCCCTCCACGGGTGTGGGTGCAGCCCGTGGTTGGAACTGGCCCCACCCCTTAGTAATCTTCCTGATTGGAAAGGGGCGTAAAATATGCAAAAAAAAAAAAAGTAAAATTAGAAATGCAATATATTTATAGAATTTATATAAGAAGAAAGATGAAATTTGGAAAATTCTATTTATGTTAGAATCAAAAGTAATTTTTTCCTAATTGCATAAGAAAGGTTGTTATTTGAAATAACAATCCTTTCTTAAGCATTTGTTATTGAGAAAGGATTTGCTATTTTTGTTTGTGTTTTATTTAAATAAAATAAAAACACAAGTTTAAACTACAGATTTTTTTAATTTAAGAAAACCGAGACATCGAAATTGCCGACTTTGATCCATTTTTATCCATTTTTTAAAATTTTCTGATCCGAAAATTTTTGGTTCTGCGACAACAGTGACCATGGCCTCAGTGTAGTGTGTCCAATGAATGTGTCATCATCAATATATATCGATGGTGTGCCATTAGAATATGATAAAGAAAAGTGGAGTGGCTATGCACAGTGGATAATTATGAGCATCAGTTTCTCGCAGACGCAGTTGCTTTTATGATTTTATCAAATTCAGTTTTTAACGCATGATTATCATACTCTAAACAAATAAGAATTTCTGCGATATATGTTCTTATTAATATGAATACTAAACTTTTTTTTGTTTGCATATTTTACGCCCCTTTCCAATCAGGAAGATTACTAAGGGGCGGGGCCAGTTCCAACCACGGGCTGCACCCA
>WUQG02045897.1:0-10480 GCA_011317285.2 Androctonus mauritanicus
TTACATGTATATTACATTTAGTTTTCAAACTACTGATATTCAAAATTTCAGTACTAGGAAGATCATTATAGATATAAATATTTTGTAGGACAGATCTCTAACATAGGAATCATGGTAAATTCACATCACTTTATTTAAGCTCAACATTTTCACAGATATAAGATATTTAAATTTTGTATAATAAAATCTAAATTTAAGGGAATTTGTTAATAATTAAATTTCTTTAAATGTATTTTTCTATTGTATTTTTACAAATAAAAAACTTACAAGTTTTCATTATCTTACAAATTTTATCATCATTGGTAAGTAATGAATAAAAGATAGCACTAATAAAATAAGTATATTACTCTATCATTATTTAATCATTATTCATCAGAGAATAATAAGTTAGCTATTTATATAAATCAAATATATAAATATATTCATTATATTCTACTATTTATTTACTTTTATAAACTATGGACTGCTATTTTTATTTTGACAATTAAAAATTATAAAGTCCATACTTTATTTTAAAGAATCTCTGATTAAATTTCATAATAATATAAATTATTTTCATCAGAGCAAAATTTATTTAATTTGTGAAATTAATGACTCTATTTTTATCTTCTTTTTATTATTATTGTCCTTTAGATTAACTAAAGAGCATCAATAACAAAAACTGTTAAATTGTTGGATCTCAAAAGATTAGCAAATAGTAATTTATAAACATTAATTCAAAATTTTTAAGAATGTTTTTTGAAATTGATGAAAATATTTATACATAAATGTAACAATAAAGATTAAATAATTTATTATTATTAAAAATCATATTCAAATTTATTATTATATAATTGTATTGTAATAAAATTAATTATTATAATTAAAATATTATTATTAAATAATTTTCATTTCAATTTACATTTCTGTTATTATTATTTGATATAGATGAAGATGATATTATAATGAATGTATTTTTATGTCTAATTCAGCTAAATATTTAACTAATAATCTTTCTGAATAATGTACAGAATACCATACTTATTTTATTAATACTATCTTTTATTCATCTTAAATCTTTCATTTCTTAAATCTTTAAAATTTAATATTGTATTCACTCATCCTTATAAATGTCAAAAGTTATATTAATAAATATATCTCTTTCATACAAATTACAATAATTTCCAAGAATTTTGTTATTCATTCTGTATCTGATTTAACTACTATTGACAAATTTTCTAATTCTATTGTTCAGTTTAATTTAAGAAGCTACTTCTTTGATTAAAAAATTTGAGCATGTATTTGAGAAGAATGAATATCACAAATATTATTTTCATTCACTATACTTCATAAATTTATCAACTTTATTGTAATTAATTAGATAACATGAAGCATACAAACTGTTTCTCCTCTTTTCCCAAATTTTCATAAATTATTTCTCCAAATTCATCTATCTATATATAAATCTCATTTCCCTTTAATACAGGTAGTTATTGACTTACAACAGAATCAGTTTTGAACCCCACCATTATAAGTCAGAATAGTCGTAAATTGTAAATGCCAAAAATTTATTATTTCTCACTTCTAATGTTTATTAGGAGGACATTTTAATAAACATAATGAACACAAAATTATTAAGAATCAGATACAAAAAAAGGGATGCTTTTTATATATCACATCACTGAAGCAGGGATTTGAGCACATTGAATTGCATTGGTCAATGCAATTCAATGTGCTCAAATCTCTATCAAAGTGATACCTATGGTTTCAAATCAAATTTATATTTGTTTGAATTCAAACATTGTGTATAACATAAATCTTATTTATTTGGTATAATTAAAATAATCATCTTAAATTTTCTAAAGGGAAATAGAAAAGCAATAGTTAAAATGATTTTGAATAATAAGAATAGTGCAATTACTTAAGAAAAGAATACTGAAAATATCTGCAATAAAAATTGTATAAATTAACTATAAACTGATATGGTCATCATAGAATTTAACAGTGAAACTTGATGATAGCCCCAAAAGGGTCGAAAATATTAATCAAATAAAGTGTTAACTTCTGCAATGCTGAACTATTTTTTAATAACTAATTCATAGTTGTGCCAAAGTAGAAGGATACAAAGAAAGATATAGAAATTAAAAATTATAGTTAAAAAATAGGAAATTTATGATAACTAACTTATAATCTGCAAATACATTGCATTAAAATTTATAATTATATTATGTTGATATTTAATGCCATAAAATCTACAAGAGAAAGATGAGGCAGTTAGCTACTCATGTACAGCACTTATTACAGGCATACCTAATTCATAATTAGAATCAGCCAAAGTAGTTGAAGATTAGAGATCAAAGAGACTAGATCAGTCTTTCTATGCAATCCAGCATTTGAACTTCGAATCCTTTAGCTAGAAATTTAATGCTTTACAAATTTTTAAATAAGATAAATTTTTTCTCTCAATAGTGATTGGGAATCACAGTTTTAACTGCAACTATAAAAATTCAGGCATCCATTAAAAAAAATATAAAATAAGTCCAATTCTTTTTCAATTAATTTATTTAAATAAGCATTTATTTGCATCATATTGGTATAACTTATGCAAATAAAGTATAATACATAAAAAATGAATAAAAAAAATTAAATTTATCAACTAAATAATAACAAAAATATAAATCAAAAAAAGAAAATTAAGAATAAAAATATAAAACAATTTGTTGATTTTTAATAACCAATAAATTTTTTCACATTTTAAAAAAATTGTCAATGAAATATTTTTTTCTTTCTAAATTCTTTTTTTAAATTTAATCTTTCTACATAAGAATTCTTTTGAGAAATATTACATTAGGTCCATTGCTCAGAGTATCTGTTTTTCTCTTATTTTATACTTCTGTTTTCTTTATATTGCTCTTGTCATATCTTTTGTATTTTCCATCTATCAATTTCAACATCAATTCCATTTTTTTTATGACATTATACTCATCATTATTCTCAATGTGCTCATATTATTTCTGTTAGTTCACAGTACCTTTTATATTTGAAATTGTCAATTTTTTTATAACTAATATATATTTTTAAATTATTTAAATTTTCGCCTTTCTATTCTTCAAGTTTATCATCATTCTTTTTAGCTTCTATTATATTGAACTATTTTTCTTTTATTTTGACTGGTATTTAATACTAGTCAATATAATCAAATTTTGATTCTTGTGCTAACTTTTAGTTTTGAATTATTTGTCACATTTTCTCCTTGTATTAAAACAAATAAATAATTTTATTTACTTTAATTAAAAAAAAATCTATTTTGAATATATTTCTATTTTTATGAAAATGAATATATAAAAAATTTCTAACAACATAAGCCAATGTAATATTTATAAAATCAAATTTTTAAATACTGATACATTCTAAATTTTTTATCAAAATAATTAATTTTTCTTGATATCAAAACATTATATTTCCTTATATATAGTTGGAAATAATAGTTAATGTATTTTATGTTATCTTTGAATCAATATAAAATAAAATTACAGTGTCAATATAAATTTTCAAAAAACATTTCCTTATCATTTCTGAAAGGTAATTTCTTTTTATAATTCTCAATGTACAGAGAATGCAAATATATTTCACTTATATTAATATAATTAAATATTAATAAACTGTTAAATATTTTATGCTTTTTAATTATTGCATAGATAATTTTGTAAGTTGAAAATTAATTATTTTGTTTTATAAAATAAATTTAAATATTTTATGTAAATAATAATGGCTTTAAATAATCAGTTATATTAAAAAATTATTCAGATTCTTATTTAAATAATTCTTGAACGTAATATAATTATTTGAAACTATAGCTGTTTAAAAAAGAAGTTAAGTCTGAGGAATTATAGAAGAAATACCAAATAAAAAACTATTCATTCTAACAATTTCTGCTTCTCCATTAGATCATCATCAGGAATAGATAAAATTTTTTCCATTAATGCATTATAATTTTAAATACTATCATAGTTTAATTATATTGAATCTGAAAAATTTAATAAGAAAAAATTCAGTTTTATTTAGTTATATTTATAGTTTGTTTTATTTATATTTGTTTTAGAAATAAAAAAAAAAAACAATCTCGACAGTTACCAATATTAAAAATTTAGATACTGCATACATTAAAATAATTTAGATTCTTCTATATAAAGTTCTTTTATTATTATTATTGTATTAATACAATAAATTATATTATTTACATGCATCTTTTTCTGAAGACTAAGGATTAAAATTCAATAATATTCTATTATTATTTGTCAATAGATTAATTTTATATAAAAATATTAATTTCAATAAATGCATTCAATGAAATATTATTAATTATATTCCATAACAATTTACCACATTCAGAAACAAAACATTACATAAGTTATCTGAAACAGTTTATTTAATATGATAAGAACAGCAAAGATATCAGTTATCTTTTATCTATATTATTGTTACTAATACAACTTTAACTTTTGTATTGTATTATGATCAATATCTGTTAGATATAAAAGCTATTCAAGCATATCAAGCTTGAATATTTCTTTTCTAAAGTACAAATAGTATCATTAAGTATCCCTTGCAAACTTACCAGATGGCATGTATAAAAACAATTTATTAACAGACTGTGATTTCAAAATCACTGAACTTTGAAATTATAACAAATATTAATAATTTAAACTTGTATCATTGAATTTGATCCCATTAACCATTTTCTAATAGCAAAAAAAATAATTTATCCTGAAATAAAATATACATCATCAAAATTTGGAATGCATTTTTAACTGTTAAAATTATTATTAGGCAAGATAAGGAAGCACTTAGTTATATTAAATTATACCTTAGGTTATTGTCTGCTATCCAAATAAAACCAAATGACTCATACTACCTGTTTCATTTTTTCTTTGCATATAATTAAAATTGATTTAAATATAGATTATTATAAAAATGCCCATTTTTGATTAAATGCATATATGCCGATTATTTTACAATTTCATTATATTATTATTATAAATTTAACTCAATATTTTACAAATGTCAAATTTTCATCTTATCGATGTTCTGGGATCAAAGGTCATGCAATCATTGCAGTTACATCCTATTTGCTTCTATTGCTCGTATAATAAATTTGATATTCAAACGATCATAATCTTTCAGATAGAATAATGCATCCTTTATAATCATTTCATGCAGCAATTAATAAATATTAATTTAATAGGCCATTATTATTAATTCACATACCGTATTGTCAATACAAGTCAAAGTGAGTTATAATGTTTACAAAGACAGAAAACAGGTTGCATATAATGATCGGCAGAGGAGAGATTATTTTGAAGTAGCCTGCACTAAATATATAACATTTTGTTGTTTATAAAATAAAAATTGCGCAAAATAAATCGTAATTTTGGTAAGGAAACATTGGAATTTCTGATCCCACATTGCATATTCTGGTAGAAATAAAAACATCCGTTTATCCCGTTTCCTTTTAACTAAAGCTTTTTAATATTTATTTCTGACTGCAGGAAAGAGAATTCAACTCCGCTGATTGAAGCCGGTTTTGGAACAATGACTTATGATTAAAAATTTACCTTTTATTATATATTCTCCAAATTTTTCTGATTTTATTCCTTCTTTAAATATCTCGAGCACTATGTTATATATACAACAGTATCTCACGGATTAATTTTAATGTTTTGATTCGATCATGACAAACTTCCATCCCTCGACTCCATGCTCGTACGACTACTGACTTGACTGTTACTAACAACACATTCACAGGATTCAGCTGCATTGATAGCGCCCCCTCATTATTTATTACTATCGATGTATATATAAAATAAAACAAATTACGATGTGTACGAAAGTTCATTAGCTTTTTAAGTGCAAACGCTGTTTAATTAACAATTTTAATTTCAAGAATAATACATTACTTTTAATATTTAAATTTTGTTATAGATACAAGTTAGCATTAAAGAAAACGAATAAACATTCTTCTTTTTATGCACTTTACATGTAATAAGACATAACATGATGGGAGTGTTCCGAAACTTATGCGAACCACCCACAGCTACGATGGAATTATAAGATTAAGTGAAGGATTTAGATCAACAAGTCAAACATGAAATCTTCTGAGATTGGAATTCGAATTCTTAAGATGAATATGTTATCGCAAGGTCAACCGTTGGATTGAACTGATGGTCTTGATTTTGTTTTGATGTGAAAAATATTAGATCCGAACATTGAAGATTGAATCTGAATCTTCCCAGTGAAAAATCAAATAGTACATTAAAAATTTCAAGGTTGAAGATTGTTAAAAAGAAAATATTTTGTTTTCTTAACTTCTATTGAATGTTTTGTTTATTATTGTAAAAAGGATCATTCAGAGCGCAATGTGCGCGTCGAAGAGGTGTTTCCAATGCAGAATAAAAATTTAGTTAATCGGCTTTGATTTAGAGGAAAAAAAATTGTATTTAATTCCCTTCTGTCATTTCCGGAAAGCGTGATTGATAGGAACATAGTCGATAACAGAAAACCGTTTCGCAAGCAGATGGAAGAGTACCGAATATTAGATAGCACTGAAACGTAGCAAAAATCATAATCGATATATAGATAATAACAACTTCAATAAATGGAAAGATGTGGAAATGCTAGAAAAAATAAATAATGTTTTGTTTGATAAAGACGAACAATGTAATGTATAAATACTACAGTTGCAAAGTGTATTGATCACAGATATTCAA
Source organism: Androctonus mauritanicus (assembly GCA_011317285.2). NCBI lineage: Eukaryota > Metazoa > Arthropoda > Arachnida > Scorpiones > Buthidae > Androctonus > Androctonus mauritanicus. The sequence goes on from WUQG02045897.1 coordinate 6,747, forward strand.
AACGAGATATTCATTGCTCCTTTTTAATCTCTCTGTATACAGTACTGTTATCTATTTAGATGAGTTAAACTATTTACAGTACTATATTAAACAATATGGCTCTCATTTTGACTGTCAGCTCTAATTTCTTTCAATATTAATTGCACATTTTAATTGCATATGGCTTATGGTTTATCATAATTTTTCGTATCTTTCGATTTAATACGGGAAAAATGACATCTTTAAATATGACTTTATTTAATTTATTCTTATTATGTTTCGTCCCAGCAGTTTCAAAATACAATATACATACACACATACACTGTAAATTCAATGTATACGTGTTCGGAAGATAAAATATCAAAATTATGGTAAAAATTAGAAAAAAATTAAAAATGAAAAAAATATCGTTTATTATTCATAAAATTATACAGTTTCCAATTAAAAATAACATTTTGAATTGCACTAATGTTCAAATATTGGCGGCCGGATGGCCGAGTGGTAACGTTGTCGGCGTGCCACACAGGAGGACCTGGGTTCGCATCTCGGGTCTAGTAACTCCTGGAAAGTTTTTTCGGGATGTTGACCCGGCCCAACGATCCCCCCTTCACTATCTGGCCCACCTCCACGGGTGTCGGTACAGCCAGTGATTGGAACTGGCACCGCCCTTTGGTAATCTCACTGATTGGAAGAGGGCGAAAAATATGCAAAAAAAAAAATGTCCAAATATTTAAAGAGATGGAGTAAACATAATACTTCGAACCCACTAGTACTGGCGCAACCTGCATATAAATAACAGTGAAACTGCGCGACGGACAGTGCCTCATTAGCTAATAATTCGCATCTTACTATAACGTTCAGTACATATACTTGGGCGAATAGCACTGTGGTAAACACAGTTTGCTAGCATCCTTCGCTCTCCTAAGTGCTACAAGAGAGATTATTATTATTATTATTATTATTTTCTATGCAAAATAAGAGAATTGTATAGGCTTTTCGATGATAAAATTAAATATTACAAACAAATATAAATAAATTAATAAATATATTTACATATCGAGAAAAATTGGGGATGCTGCAGTTCCGCAGTGTTTATACACGAGCCGCTCCTCATCCGTCATATCGAGAAAGTTGAAGCTATAGGATTTAAAATGTGGTTTCAAGCTTACTTTTAATGGCATAAATCCTTGCTGAATTTAAAAAAAAAAATAAAATTCAGTAGGGATGATCTCTCAAAAAGGATTCGTTTACTGATTCCTTTAATCTGCAAGCATCTTAGTTTCAATGTTTAAACCAAATAATTTTATAACTAGTAAAAAACATTCAAAATTATAAGATTTGTTATCAGAAAGAAGAAATAATGCATTTAAATTCTTTCCTGGAAAGTATTTAAAATTTTTAAATTTAAAAAATAAAATACGTAAAATACAATTTTTGTTTTTCTTCTTCGAAGAAATGATCTTAAATATATATTTCTAATTAACTTTTTAGTAAAAGGAGTGTTTGGGAAAATTTAATTTTAATTAAACTTAACTTTAAACACTATTTAAAATTGAATATTAAAAATAATCTTTTATCATATTAATGTGCAATTTAAAACTATGTTTTGTAATGATCAAATATTAAAGCATCTTTTCGATATAAGCAAAAAAGGGGAGAAAAACTGAGAAAAGAAAGTACAATTCTGTATACAAAACCAAACTTAAAAGAATGAGAATAATCTATTAATTCTGAAAATACTGTGCAGTATGAAAAAGAAAATATTGAATCAAAGTATTGAAATGCTATTAACGTTCGTTATCAATGCAATATACAGTAGAACCCCGTTTATACGCTTTTGAAAGGAATTGATAAAAATTACGTACAAGTGAGATTAACGTTAAAATGCTTTTAACGTTAATCTCACTTGTACGTAATTTATTTTACTAAATTACGTACGAGTGAGATTAACGTTATTTTAACTTTAATTGTAACTTTCTAACTTTTTATTTTAACTTTGAATGTTGAAAAAATACATTAAAACTTAAAATTTAAAAAAGTTAAACTACATACTGTATTACATATGTTTTTCCATACATTAAAGTTTAAAATTAAGAAGTTTAATTAATGATGATAGGCAAATACAATTATTTTGGCATAAAGAAAAAATTGATTGTAGTTTATTTTTTGGATGCAATACTACAGTCATAGATCAAGCCTTCATATGCAACTACTGTATATATCTTGTCATGACTAATGTTTTCTGATCTTATGTAGCATTGTGTTACTTCCAGTGCACTAAGTGCTTCTGCCAGACTGGGAGGGTCCACAAATTTGCCATCTCAGATTCCTCTGAATTATTGTTCACACATTGCAAAATACTCCTACTTTCATTCACTATAATATCCAAATTGTAACTTACACTACAGTACCTGTCTGCAAAAAATATCTGTACTATAGAATGAATTACAAAAGTAAAACCAAAATTGAAATTTCTGAAGTGAATGAGTCCAAACATGAAAGAGAGAGTCAGAGTCAGTAGAAAGAATAAGTTTTGGTTTTGGTTTTACTTTTGTATTCATTCTATTTTCTATTTCATAAGATAATGTAGTGTACAGTATAAGAAATTGATCCTTTGTCGAAAAAGTTTTGCCAAGATTTCTTAGATTTTATGTATAAGTGCGATGAAATAACTCTGGGGAATGAAAATAATAGCATATAAACGCAAAAATATATCAATGGAAAACATGCAAGTGGGATGATTTTACATACAAAATTGAAAGAATGTACAATACACAATGTACAAGTGCGAAAAATGTAGAACTAAGAAACTTATAAATTGGATTCTACTATATTCATAAAACAATTTAGGGAACTTGCATAAAGATAAACTTATTAAAATGTGAATTAGAGATTAGAAATTATATAGAACTATACATAATTATTATTTTTTAATCAGTCTGCAGTAGATTAATCTATTGATAATGAAACAGTTTCTTTGAAAAAGTGAAAACTGTGTTCACATAAAAAATATAGTGTGATCTGTTAAAGAGAAAATTAATAAAATAAGGGATATATATATATAATAAATCAAGATAATGCAAACCTTGCTTTTAAAGGCTTCAGAGTTATCAATTTATTTACTCTTTCAACAAGACCAGCAACAGAGGCAAACATCTTATCTTCTGTAACATATGTTCCATGTCCACTAAAAATAAATAAATTATTATTTCATTTGTTTTCTTAGTAATATTCTAAAAAATACCTTATTAATATTAACCTTAAACACTATATTAATTAAACAAAATATCATGCAAGTAATTTCTTTTATCTGGATTGTTAAACAGCAAATAGGTGTTTAAAAGTCCCGAAAGAAAAATAAAATTTAAAACCTGATATATATATATATAGGTAGTCCTTGACTTACAGTAAAGTTCCAACATCTCATTGTAAGTCAATTCTGTTGTAAATCGAGGAATTTTTTAATTCTTGATTTGTTTGATTTCTGTTTTCATAAATTAGATTTCTATTTAACTTAAAATGGTTAAAAATGTATAAATTTACATAAAAATTTATAAATTATTTATTAGCAGATATGCAATTAAATACATAAATATAAAATTAAGAAAGAAAAATTTAAGAATTTAGGAAATTTTTTCATCAATGATATTATTTCTCTTACTGGACATGGTAGGATTACGAGATACAAAAACTTCCACTGCTGATTAAAACTAACATGCCAAAGGTTGCGATAAATTAGAAGTGTGAATCATACT
>WUQG02045908.1:0-10480 GCA_011317285.2 Androctonus mauritanicus
TGACATATAGTTTAGAAACACCCTGTATATATACAGTATATATGTATGTATTGTGATGTTCTATATTAGTTGTTTTTAATGGTGATAGATCATTCATGAGTGATTCATGATTCATTTGGAAAGCAAATCAATTACTTTTTGAGTTGCCTCAAATTCCGTTATAACTAATGCAATCACTGAATTTCAACATCACAATTTATTTAATTTACATACAAATCTTTGAAACTAACATATGTACCTTTTTAAATCATTATATGAAATGATATACCTTTAAAATAGATGATTAGTATTTTCAATGCATTCTTTAAAATAAAAATCTTAAACATAATATTCTTTCAAATTTGTTAATTAAAAGAATTGCTATGTCCCATAATGACTGGGACAAAATCAAATCATGAATTATAATCATTTGACTGATGTTGATTTCAAAAATCATTCAAATTTATGAAGAATTATTGATCTTTGATTCAGTGAACTGCAAATTTATAATAAAATTTTTAGATTCTCTGAAATGCTTTGAATTGGTATATATAACTAAGCCAATGACTATATCACCTCATTTAAAAGTCAAACTGAAACAAGATCAAATTGTATGATTGAATCTTTCATATCAGATAAACCAAATAAATTTGACATCTTGAAAAGAATTACTTTGCCCATTACTTGCTTTAATTTAATGCCATATCTGAATTATGAATGTTTTTATATAAAAATATTCCTTTTCTAAAAATTACTTTCTGTCTATAAGAAATGTTTAAAAATAGTAAAATGCATTTTATGTATCAAAACATTTTAAAAAATTCCATATTAGTATTTTTCATAAATTAACTTGTTTTTATTATATCAACTTGTATTTTTATTTTATTTTATAGGCAAAACTTGTGTTATGCAGATTGAAGGAGAGTCGTAAAATTGAATCTGCTACTCATAATATGTATGCCTATAGGTAATGGTTAATAATGAACTGCATTATGATTTTTTGTTCAAATTAGGTAATAAATATTATTAAACCTAAATTTTTCTGAAAAAATATGAATGTAAAATTATATGTAGTACTATACTTTTTGTGAATTTTTTAATAGTTTTTCATATTTGCTTGTGTTGTTAATTTTAATTTTTATTAAAATTAACAAAACAAACAAAAAATTATAGAAAAAAATTATTTAAATATTTTTGTTAATGCTTATTCTAGAAATAAAGCATTATAGACAAAAATTATCAGAATAATTTACCACAAACAAAATCTTTCATAAATATTTTTGATTTACATGATTTATTACTAATGTTTAAGATTACTTTCTTTCAGAAAGAGGATAAAATGACTAATACATAAAGACAAAAATCGATAATTTTGTATAATTTATAAAACAGTTTGTATTTGTCTGAATAATCTTCCTAATTGATAATTTTTATGAAATTTGGAAGAATATTCTGCCAACAATGCAGCTTCAGGATTAATTGATGTAACAAGATCTTTTTCAATGGCATGAATTTTTATAAAATTTATTAAAAACTCATTCATTAGTTCAAAAGATAAAGTAAATATTTTAAAACTCCAAATGTTAGAAATTTAAAATATTCTTTTTTGAACATCATGAAATTAAAAATGATCTTGATGCCACATCAATTAACACATTTGTAACTAATTATTACATAACCAGATATCAGTGGTTACTCTTTATTGTAATAGCAAAAAGTGCAAAAAATTTTATTATACCTCTAAGTAATCATATTTAATGTATTTCTAAATATAATAAATCCTTTATAATTAATCTGCATTTAGCAAATATTAGTTTATTTAAATTTTATAGATATTGCATTGTTTACTATTGTTTAGAAAAAAAATTATAAAAAATACTAGAAAGATTCAAAACTTCTTTTATACAATAACAAACAATGACAGCATGCATGCAAGGGTAGATAAATCTGAAAACTGTATTGGAAATTTAATGAATACAGTTCTAAACAGAGTTGTGTGATGCAACAACTGATATGCCATATGGGCCTGTGCTAACCAAAATCAAATTTATTAAGAATTTATCATTACAGCTTATAAATACAATTCAGAAAATATTTTCTTGATATTTCACAAAAAGATCTCTCATCCAAAGCACAGCAGGAATTATAATAATCAAATTACTCTAATGATGATTATTGAACAGATGGAGCAATCTTAATCTTAATCTAAATTTAGATAGTTAAATAAAGCTTTATTTAACTATATAGATTCAAATTAGGCATTTAGGATAATGACATTTTAGATTACAATGAGAGTGTGAGTGAAATAAATAAATAAATAAATAAATAAATAAATAAATAATCTAATATTGTAGAAAAATGTAAGATTTGTGATATAATAACTAGCACTCAAAATATATTAAATAATTATTTTAGATTATTATAGTTTTTAAAGTTAAAAACAAACACTTTTTGTATGATTATGTTCAAATATGTAATATTATTCCTTAATCTGATTTTTAAAAATTTAAGAGCTTACACAGAATTCATAGTGTCTCTTCATCTCTCTGCTTCTGCACTACTGTAAACAGTAAATTTAATAACTATCTCACTTTAGTCTAAAATAGCTTTTGACAATTTCTGCTTTTTTGTAATACTTTAACAATTATTCAGCTCTTGTATCACTTTACCAAAATTTTTGCTACATCAAAGGCTATTCTGAATTTATTTCTATATTAAAATGTTGATAAATACACTAGAATAATACTGAAAATTTTGAAATTTTGTTTTAAATAAATAGAATTATTAATCCTAAAACATCAAAACTCATTCAGTTCTTCATAAATCAAAAGAACTATGCGAGATGTTAAAATTGTCATTAATTATTGTCCAGACAGAAATTATTATTATTTTTCAATTAAAAAAAATTCATTCTACTTCTCTTATACAGAGCAGATATCTAATGAAATGAAACATGAAAAAATCAAACATGAAAATTTGATATTATTTTTTTGCATTAAGTGTATTTAAAAATGTAAAAATTTTGTTGTAAGTAAAATTTACAATGACTTTCTTTCTTACTTTGTCATATCTTATAATCTACTTGAAACAATATCAAACAATTTTACAGTCTTAAATACAATTTTTAGAAAAAAGTTTATTATTGTTTAAAGATATCAATTTATGGTTTTCATTAATTAGAGAATGTCAAGGATTTGATAAAATTCCCAACAGTTTTTGTATATGTTGTTAAACAAATCAATTCATTTAATATTTTGAATGTGACCTAAATAAAAGCACAGTATAAAATATTGTTGTTACTGTATTCTGTTCTATTGCATTCTTGGTAATTGTAATTATCCTATGTATATCTTGACACTGAGGAGGGACTCATAGCAGTCCGAAAACATTATGCCAAATCAAAAACCAAATTTTACTTGCTATAAGTGCTGGATTTATTTTATAGTGTGAACTAGAAAGTGAGTTGAATTTATACAAATAAAAGCATGGTTTGTTAGCATTACATAAATAAGTAATCATCTTTAATAAAAAATTTTTAATTGTAAATTTTTTATTATTAGTCTTAAAATGCAAAACCTTTTTTGATTTGATAAGACAAAATTGCAAATATATTATCATATTTACTCAACTGTAAGTCAACCTGATTTTCATAGAATACTTATTTTTTTTTTTTTCTTTTTATTATACTTAATGATTTAAATGATAGTAAATGTGAATCAAAGAAAAATTTTGCTTGATATATACCATCTGTGGTAAGTCAATCAGTGCACACATATTGCTAAAAGTATAAATTGATGTCTTGCATGAATAGAAAATAAAATTTTGCTTTTTAAATAAATGGTACTTTGTCTTAAAATTTGCATAATTGTCATCTTTAAATATTGGAATATTTTATACTATAAATGCTTGATTTAGTAAGCAACATTAAGGTAAACGTAACTGCTATATACAGGGTCGTGCAGGTAAATCCGGAAAAATCGTGATGCAATTAAAAACAACAAAATTGCAAGAAAAAATAAATTTATTATAAACTAGATAAAAACATATTTACATTATTTACAATTGCAGTTACTCTATGTAGCTGCCAGGTGGGTCTGGAAACTGATACCCATGCATCACTTCGTCTTGGTCTAACGAGATCATGACCTCGACAATGGAAGCTTTCAGGGAGTCTTTGCTGTTGTGGTGGGTTTCATTGACCTTTGATTCAACAACGCCCACATGTATCCTTCAAATTGCACGCGCAATAGCGACAAAATAACGTCGATAATCGCATGTTTCTTCTCACTTCTCACAAATCACTGGCTATGTGAAACCGCCTTTACAGTCAGACCGCTTTCGATGCTTGACGCGTTCAGGAATGACTTCCTCTGTCTCAGACTCCCTGAACCTCTTTGCTAGGTCATAAACCTGCATCATCTTGTAACTGAACCACTCGATTATTTCCCACGGTGACTTTCCGGTGCGAAGAGACTTGAGTATAGCCACTCTCTGATCATGCTCTGCACATGCTGATGATGCAATGGCCATTTTGTGAATGCCTAGTCTCTACCAAGGTCACTACCATGTCACGTGTAAGTATAGCCAAATTATCGCCCAACCGGAAATAGCACAAATTCCTGCATTATTTCCGGATTTACCTGCATGACCCTGTAGATTCCGCTATAGATGACATTATAATCAGTGACTTTTAATCTAGAACCAGGTACTTTTTGAAAATAAAAGATCTACTTACAATTTGAGTAAAAATGGAAATCTTGCATACTGAAACAAGAACTTATATATTAATGAATTTTTCAGAATTCAAAAATCTGAAAGTATTTTTATACATGACTGTGATGATGATGGTGAGGTCCATGCTGGATCACGTTTGCTTCATCTTTTACAGGTGTGTTTCTATTCCATTATTTCTGAGATTTAAATGCTGTTTTCAATTTTAAAATTTTATTTAATGAACCTATTAAATATTAATTTTTTTCAATTCATGTGTAATGGGTTCTAAATATAAATTACATTATTAAATTATATTTAGTTCATAATCTGAAGTATAGTATATAATAATCATTTTGATTAAGTGTAATAAATAAATGCTTTTAAAACTATAGGTTTTAGATGTTAAAAATGTTATTGTAGTAGTATCAAGATGGTATGGAGGCATCCATTTGGGACCTGAACGGTTTAAGCATATCAATAATGTTGCCCGTGATATACTGCAACAAAATGGTTTTATATTACAACAGGTACTGTGAGTCTCCAATTGAAATTTTTCTTTTTTAAAATTTATAGTAATATCAGTCTGTCTCTAATTTTTCAGAAAAAAGAACAGAAAAAAGAGAAATAATTTTGTAACTTGTTATTTATTAAAAATGAGACATTTTTAAACTCATGATTTTGTCTTATGTCATTATTTCATACTCAAAAATACATTGATTAAGCTTTCCGGAAATGATATTACATTACACATACATACCATATATATATGAAAACAACTTTTTATACTAAACAGTTAATCAAAACCTAAAGCAGTAGGCAATGTAGTTCCACATGGTCCTTCAAAATGAAAACTGTAAAATTATTATATATTTAATTCACTTCAAGGATTTATATTTTTCTTATTAAAAAAAAAAAATCTATAAAACTACATACCCAAAATTGTTTGTTTCAAGTGTTGTTTCAAGGTTAAATTCTGCTACTGGTATACCTCTCTTAGCTACAGTAGGAGCAAACATAGCAGCAGGATAAACAACAGATGATGTCCCAATCTAAAAATTATAGAAAATGTAGGGAAATGATGATTTAATTTCTAATTAAAAAAAACATTTAAATTAATAAGTACCACAAGACACAAATCACATTCTTCTAGTTCTCTTTGGGCTGTTGCAAGAACATCTGGTTCTAAAGATTCACCAAACCAAACAACATGTGGGCGTAATAATCCATCACATTTTTGGCATCTGTAATAAATATTTAATAAATTTTGAAGGAAATGAAGATATTAAAATGAATTTAAATATAGCAAACCTTGGAAGTAATTCTTCAGGTATTCTAGCATCTTTGGTATCAGGATCTGGAGCACTGATAATGTAAAAACTTTTAATTCAATTTCATAAGATGCAAAAGCATATATTTTACTTTTGTAAGACAACTTCATTTTTTGGATATATTCTTCAAATGAGAAATGTGATTGCATGGAGAAAATTTTTAAACTCACTACAATCATATCTTAGTGTTACATATGTTTTTTTAACTATTATTCTGAATTTTATTTTAATAGAAATATGTTTTATATCCAAAACATATATAAAAATAAGTTTTGATTTGAATTTTCTAATTTATCGAATATAAAACAGAACTTTTCTACAAGAAAAGTTTCATTATTTCTTTTGAAATATGTGTATATCTGACAACAGTATCGGAAGGCAGTATTGAGTCTGTGGGAGAACCAAAGTTCATTTATATCATTATGCTGATGATACTGTTCACTAGTCTTATAGTAAATTATTATAAAATAATGACAGTTTTGACAAATAAGCTATATAAGCTTCAAATAAAATTATGATATCAACATGATTTTAATATGTATTGGGTTTTACTGTTAAGAAGCCCATGGGCTTGTATTTGGTTCTCATGTTGTCTCCAAATAGAAGCCCATGGGTTTCTTAACAGAAACATGTTGATTTTGAAATAATATTTAAAATAAACATTACATATAACAACAATAGAAACAGTCTGAAATTCTAAATTATTATTATAATATGAAAAAAATTACAAATATAAAAGACTAGTAAAAAAGAGTATATGATTTATAGGAATAATTTTCATTCAGAATTTGTTGTATTAGAGCAATCCAAGATAGTAATGGAAGAATATTGTTTTCTTCTTCATACAATTCCATTAATTGATCATCATGTCCAGCACTAGCAGCCAGATCATCAGATTCAACTTCATGCATAGAGCATAGAAATATGTTATACAAGAAAGCACATTATTACTTGTCTGCAAATAAAGACCTATGGGCTACTATCTGGAAACAAAAACTAAACATAGGCCTAGATAGACCTATATTTGGATGGACCTCTTAATGGAAAAACCTGGTAATAAATTATTTGCATGTCTATAATATATACGATGATCAGTTGTGCAATGATGTTTTGTGCATTCCAATCAATTTTAACATTTATAAAATAGCAGAGAGTTGTAATTTTAAGTCATTCTTGAAAGGCTGCATGATTAGCCATCAAACAAAGTAAATTGAATTGAATGTTTACTCAAAATTGAAAACTAAACCTTGAGGCATGATTACATAAAAATAAACATCATTCTTACTGATGCTATTATCTTTTACATCGAAACTGATTGTTCCATACACATTAATACCATCAGAAAAGTTGATAATACACCATTTCCATAGACTTAATACTGTCTTCCAATGCTGTCATCAAGTATAGTATTCAGTAAGTGTTATTAAATGCAAAAATTTTTATCTACATCTTTACTAAGCAAATATAATTAAAATATATAATTCCTTAAATGGCAATTGTAAAGATACATCAAGAATAAATTGCATATTTAAGCATCTAACTTTTCCAAAATAAAAATAATATACAGTTGAATGACTTAACTTTTATATATATGATAGAAATTTGATTTAATCTATTCCATTTAATTGGGGCAGCTGCTTTTTTGGGCCAAATCTCAAAGAACGGAAACCAAACTAATAAACTAATACATAATTTAAACGCTTAATTGGGACAATAGCAGAAAAGGAATTTAACAATTTTTGACATATTTCAGGGATTTTTCAAAAGTATATCAAACACTATGTATACTAATATTTGGCAACACTAGTGTGATATGAATTAGTTATCTATCTAGGTACACTAAGCAAATGTGTGTCTGTTTACTGTAGCTAGCAATATTCATTTACAATGTTGATTTTTATTAAAAATTTTTACCAAGAGGCCAAGAAATGATTTTATACTTTCAAGTAAAATTACTTTGCTAGATAAAATTAAAAGCAAGCCATTTAATACAAGCCATCGTAGCCTTGCTGATATAACTGGTGTACCAAAATCTACCATAGCAAATCTCCTACAACAAGAAAATCAATTGTGTGAGGAATGGGCATTACAGAAAGAAATTCCAGGAATATCCAAAAGAAAGCATGATGGAAAGGTTCCAGAAGTTGAAGCACTAGATCAATGGTTTTCTATAATTAACGGGTGAGGCATGAATATCAGCAGCCCATTGTTGAAAGCGAAGTCAGAGGAGATTGCTAAAAAGCTCTGTATTTTGGTTTGATAAAGCATTAAAATAGATATCTAATTAACCTAAGTAGGTGAAAAAATAATAACTATGTATTATTTATTTTATTTTAGAATTTATTATTAGCTCGTTTAATTGGGGCACCACTTAATTGGGTCAAAATGGATTAGTCCCAATGTATCCTAATTAAATGGAATCAACTGTATATGATTTATTTTGAATAAATCATATTGTGTGTCAATGATATGCCAGTAAAATTGACTTCATCCATTTTTAGAGAAATTTAAGTTGGTCAATTTTAGACAACTCCAAATGATATTAAATGAAAATAGCATTCAAATCATGATTTGCTGTTGAAAATGAAAATGATTTAAGTCAATTTTTTAAAAAATTATCAAGTTAATAATGATATTAGTTATAATTCTATATGATCTTGATTGTAAATTGTTTAAAAATAAAAAGATCTTTAAAATTGGCATAAATTTGTTAATAGATAATTAGCTTGTGTATGAAATTGGAAAAAAATTTTTTTCAAAAGTTGTTTTAAGTCCACTTGTGGCTAACAAAAGTATCATATTTTTCAATGTTTATAAAATGATCACATGATAAATTTAGACACACACACACAAAAGAAATATCATAAAAATATTCAAGCCAAAACTTAATCCCATTTAATTATTTTGTCACAAAAAATAAAATGAATTAAATCAATTTTATCTGCAAACTGAGATTATATATATATTTATGGTTTTTTGTTATTAATTTACAAAAACTTATAGATAGTAGAATAGCAAAAATAATTAAATCCTTTCCAAGAATAAGCATCTTATGGTTAAAAAAATTAATTCTATATAAAAATGTTTTTATCAATCATTACATTTTTGGAAAATAATACATTAAACATATTTAAATTTTATGGATAAATAATATTCAAAAATATCTTAACACAAGGTGAGATTTATTCAAACTTTTCAGATCATGATCAATGAATGTTAATATGAAAATTGATGAAAGCATAAATCAGATATTCCAATAGTTTGGTTCTTCATTGAATAATACAAGAAATTCCTGATTTAAGAGTTAGGAGTAATTCATATATATATTTTTAAGAAATTTTTTTTATATCAATATTCAAAAATTCTTAATTTCTTTCAATAAATCAACAATTATTAATGTTTTATAGCAATTATATGAAAATAAGTGAAATTCATGAATAAATTATCAAAAATAATGATAATTTTATATTCAAGAAAAATTTTTCATTTATTTTTATATATTGATTTCCATGAATGGGACATTAGAAAATAAATGGATTAAAAGAAAAATTAGAAAAAGACTAATATCTACTTACATTACATAATATTTATAAATCTATTATTATTATTATACAGATATTCTCTGACTTACATAAATCCAATCTATGTAAATTTGACTCCAAAAATTTTCCAAGATTTTTTGCTTTTTTGAAACATAAAGCATAAACATTTATTATATTTGCACATTGTAAATCAATGTATCCAGACTTCCAACATTTAAAAGTTCATGTTACTTAATTTATGTTTCATGTATTGTTTGTTTATCTTAGGCATCATATTACTGTTGAAGTACAGGTATCCCTCCTATAACATGGTAGATAGGTTACTGAAAAACAGCATTATGTGAAACCATGTTATATGAGACCTGGAGCCAATACAAAAAGATGAATTACATTCCAAAACCAATTAAAGACAAATAGCTTTAATTCCTACAAAAAAGTTAATTTTTATTAAGAATATTAATAGCATGAAACATAAAGAAAGAAAAAATATATATGCATAAGACCCTAAAAAAAACAATATACATAAAACAAAAGGAAAGGAAAAAGAATACAGCTTATAATTATTAAATGAATGTTATATATCTTCCTTACCACTGTTTCGTTAAAATGAGAACTTTTTTTAACAGCATCAACTTCACTTTCTGAACTATTTTATGCATTTAAAATTTGTGTATCTTCTGCTCTCTTTATACAAAATTTGTAATCTAACCCACTACAATACACTAGAAAACAATTGTTCCTTAACACATACCCAAAAAAATTTTGTGAATAAAAAAATTTTTTTTCTCTTTCACTTTCCTCTATTGAAGAAAAAAAAAACTTACTTTTTATCCAAGAACTGAACATTTGGAACACAAAATACTCAATTGTCACCAATCAACTCAATTTCAAATCAAAATCAAAAATAGATTGCCTATC
>WUQG02045919.1:0-10480 GCA_011317285.2 Androctonus mauritanicus
AATATGGTGTGAATATAAATTAACATAAATAAATATTAACATAATAAAGACTATAACATAAATCAGTGGAACCAAAAATCTTTCCTTAAGATCCTAGCACCTTCCCAGTCTATGTTTAAGTTTGACGAAAGCGCTCTTTGCACCAATGCTGTTATTGTAGCATGTTTCTCCACATTTTTCCTATGTTCTTTTAATCTCTTCTTTAATGACCTAGCTGTATATCCTATATAACTAACATTTTGATCAAAATCGTTATCCTTTTATATGTCAGAGTTTTTTTACCTTCCTGCCATTGTGCTATAACTTTTATATCTATAAAATTTGGCAGTGTATGTATGATGAAATTTATTCTTGTCAATTATACACACTACAATTTTGTCTACATGCATTGTTCTGATATTTTTTGCTATTTAATACTCCAATTATAGTATTTATAAAATACAGATATTATATGCAAGCATATTTATGTATAATATATGAGTACATCAAATGCAAATATTTTCCATTTTAAAGAATAAAAATATTTTAGAATATGCTATTGTATTTTGTTCAGCATCAATTTCAATTAATTTTCATATTATCCTTTTTTCCATCTAATTCCTCAATGGGATCCAATCAGACCCAATTTTTGTCCTGCAATATTATCATTTTAAATGACATTCTTTCAAAGATTTTTTTTCCAATAATTTCAAAAATATGTTTGTTCAGGCATTCCCTGGTTTGTGTATATCTGACCCACATAAAATATTTTCCACAAATTTTTTATGATATAGAACAAGCATATATAGCAGTGGTTCTCAGCTTTTTCATAAATGAGTATCACCAAACTCAAAATTCAAAAATTTCAGTACCACCAACAAAAATATGCCTCATATACAAATAGGAAGTTAAGATTATGCATATAGCACTAGTCATGTCTCATGTACTGCTGGTGATTCACATTCCATAGATTGAAAACTGCTGATATACAGGATATTAATAAATAACATTGACAAACTTGTAGGAATAATAGAGGATATATAGACAAGCAATTTGGTATAACAAATCCATGACCAAAAATGCAAAATAATGACATTACAGAGTATCAAAGTTGGGAGATAGGCTACTCCCCACAGCATTTTAAGTTATTTGTTATTCAAAGTATTGTCAGTGCAAATAACAACAGAAATGAAAATGATAAGATTAGAGCAGCTGCTCAAAATGAGTGCTACTCACCTCGTTGCAAACAGCAACACCACTGCATGTTTTGACGCATTTGCTCAAAAATTCTCAGGATGATCTGGATTGTTGCACTAGCATACATGGCCAATTCCTTTGCTGTCATAACTGGAATGGCATAAATAAGACTCTTCAGGTGTCCCTAGAGGAAAAAACTGAGCAGATTCAAGTCGAGTGACCTCAGTGGCCATGGAATTGGTACCCCCTCTACTAATTCATCAATTTGGAAAGACTGTGTCCAAATATTTGCAGACAAGGAGCAGCATTCTGAAAAAGAGCAGTACATTTTTCAGAATGCTGGACATCATCTCCTCCAGCAATACTTGGAATGTTTATCTAGCAAGGTGAGAAAGCAACAAATAAGGGTCTATCAGATGATTGCCAAGAATTCCAGCCAAATGTCAACAGAAATCCAAACCTGGTGCCTATAGTTGGTGCTGGGTGCGAGTTTTCCTTCACCCATGATTGTTGCAGCTGTTAAACATACCATCTTCAGTGAAACATGCCTTGTCAGAAAATTGCACAATGCAGGGAAAATGCAATCCAGACCATGCTGGAATTTTAGAGTGAGTATGAAAATCATGCAGCAATGTTGCTATGCTTGCAACAAAGTGGATGCATTGATTTTGAGCAGCTATTGTAATCTCACCATTTCCATTTCCATTGCATCTCTGCAGCAGCAATGCTGCAAATAAGAAATAAAATTGATAACAAATAACAACTTAAAACTGAGAGATGTTTGTTGTGGGGAGAAGCCTATGTCCCAACTTTGATGCCTTGTAGCATTCTTATTTCGTGTTTCTGGTAAAGGGTTTATTATCCAAAATTGCTTGTCTACATTTCCCCTACATGTTTGTCGGTGTTATTCATTAACACCCTGTATAGTACTGGATTTGTGAGTTACAATTGTGGCATGTTGGTTTACAATAGTTAAAAAGTTCAAATTACTTGCTTTATTTATGTGTACATATTATTTGTTGATTTTATGTGTCATTATTATTGGTATATCTTTTCATGCAATACTATCTCCTTTTTTAAGTGGAGAACAATATGATGTAATAATGTCATTAAAATGCAATCATTATATTCCATTCAGTTCCTGGGAGTTTTGATTCAAAATTTTTTTATAAATGATTTTCACAATTAATCCCAGAATTTGGTATATGTAAAAAATCTTGATTCCAATTATTTGTGTAAACTAAACTAGAGTATAATTATATAAATTTATGTGATTAAGAACAACTGTTAAAGTTCTACTAAAATACCATTTCTAATATAATAAAAATTCTAAAAGTAACAACAAGTACACTCAGTAAGGCTGCACTATTTATTGAAGCAGGTTATGTGGATAGCTGAAAATGTTTTTAAACAAACAGTACAATCTTCTGACTGTGTCATTTTTTATTTTTATTTGCATTTCTAATATGTTTTAAATATCAAATTTGTTTGATTCAGCTATTAATATCTTCCATCATTGTTGTTGTTGTTGGTGGTTTCTTATAATATATATATATACTTTTCATGAAGTAAAATTAAAATTGCTCTCTCAGTATCTTATTCAATTATAATTTTTTAAATGTAGTATTTATATTTAAATAAGCCTCTTTTTTGAAATATTGTATCCTTGCATTTTATTTATAAGCTCATGTTTATTCCCTTTAAATATTCCATTCACATCCCAAACATTCAATTTCCATTCATACTTCTATTTTCACTGTCTATTATCCAGGCCAATTGTATAGTATAATGTGGCCTATTTTCTTTATACGTTTGAAAATCCAGATAAAACTTTTGCCATACTGATGATCAACTAACAGTAATATAGTCTGTTGAAGAACTGCCCTCTTCAGAATTCCAAATGATTCTAGGCAATGATGTCATTCAGCCAGTTTGCATGAATTTATTGTTAAATTTTCTTGGGCTCAGCAAATCACTTGCTTTAGAGACAGAAAATGAAAAATCACAGTTAAATTCTTGCCAGCTTGCAAAATATTTTACAGCATAAGTGAAATGTAATCAATAATAAATTATTATAGAATCATGAGCAAGATTCATTGAAAGTCATATGTATTTATTTCAAAATAATAATTCAACAGAAATTATGACTTTTTTCTCTCACATCTTCATACAAGCTTATTAAACAATGAAAATATAAATCAAAATAGTATTATAATAGCATTGTGCCTATTTTGAGCATTATTTTTATGATTAGTCACAAATAATTTCTTTTTTGAAAAAAAAAAAAAAATTAATAATAGAATTAGTTGTTAATTATTTTGAATGATTAAAACAGTCCCCCTTACCATATTAAGATATGGGCCAAAATATGAAAAGTAAATATTTATCCAATAATTTATTTTATATAAAATTATATTTTGTGCCTTCTATAAAGCATTTATGAAGAACTTTATGATTAATGATCCTAATTATTCCTTCCCAAGGATAAAAATTCATTTTTAATAATTAGGTATCGCATTGTTTTTTTATTTATAATTATAAAAATATTTACTATAATTGTTAAAAATTATTATAACATATGGCAGAAATCAACATATCACATTATAGTATTTAGCTGATTTTGAGATGTCATGCATATTATTTATGTGATCTAACAATTACCCCTCCAAAAATTTAATCCAGATTGTGAAATTGAGATTCTTATTTTAGTAATAAATTTTTTTACAGTCAAATAGTAACAATTTAACTGTATAGGGCCTAGCAGACAAAGTATGATTTGCCAAATAATCTAAAAGTTTTAATAGTGTTCATTGCTCAAATTACAACAAATGTTACCTTAAAACAATAGCTTATTTTTTACAAATGTTTTCAAACATTTGTAAAAATTCTAAAGAATAGGTATAATTCTAATAGCTTACTTTTCTTAAATTAATCCTTAAATATAGAAAATTTATTTACCATAATTATTTTTTAATAAGAAAGAAAAAGTAGAATTACTGTGCTGAAAAAGTAAAATTACTAAAAATAGTAAAAGCTATTTCTTACTAAATTTATCTCAAAGCATTGCTATTATAATAGGAAATTGTTAGATTGTTGTGTGTGAACAATAATAAATCAAATTAATCTAGAGAAAAATTTTCTGAAAATTTTTTGTAAGCTTTGATTTTATATATAACGAACTAAAGTAAAAAATTGGTCAGTTTGATTATATTCAAAAAGAAATTTTAATATTGTGATCATCATTCATGTTTGCTGCTGTTATTGCAATTAAACCTAGCCCCTGAGAATATGTTACACGAATGGTATATCATCCTCTAAATTTCTACATTGATTCTTATCACTGTAAACAATAATTTGAAATATGATAATTATTTCCATTTACACTACCTGAAGTTTATTTACCTTGTGAAATTTGCATTATATGATAACAACTGTGTCTAATAGAAAAAAATATATAAATACCATAAATATTAAGAAATTATATGATTTATATTATTCATAAGTTATTTTAATATATAATTTTGATTATTAAGAATTGAAATTTCATGAAGATATTTTTATATGGTATTTATATATTTACATTTAAAAAAGTTATGATTTCTTATTCAATTCAAGTTATAATAATCATAAATATCATTAATGCAATAATTACATTCAATTGAGAAATCTTTATAGATGAGATAAATAAGTTAAAGTATTAAATAGATCTGTTTATGTTAACATAATTCCTTAAAAAATAAAAAGAACTGGAATTTTTGCTTATTATTTAATAACCTTTACCTGATTGTTCATATACCAATAGCAAAATATAAAAATCCAATAATAAAATCTTAATATTTTGACGTACACCTATATCCACAGCGAACATTGAACTGAAGGAAAGCAGACGATTACTCGCCACCTGGTGTCAAAAATAAAAATTCTTATTACAGTACTGTAGTTCTATCAGTTTTATGCCTCAATCATAGATGTATAATACATAATACATTCATGACCTCAGTTCGTATAAATTTAACTATTTTGAAATTAAATTAAATTTATATTTGATCTTTTAAGTAATTTTAAAATATTAAGCAACAGAAAAATCGTAATCAGAGGAATTAAAATAATATTTATAAACTGATTAATAATAAAATAAATTGAATATGAACAATAAATCATATATTTTATTCTAAAAATCAAATTATAATCTTGTAAATATTTCGTTATAAATATATTTAATAATTATAAATAATTGTGATTTAATTTTCGCTAGGATTTTAGAACAAGACATTAAAATTCTAATACATAAAAATAAATAGAATACAAATTTAATTAATTTAATATAGTATATAGTCTATTTAATTTTATTATATATCTAAAAAGTATAAAATGAAATAAAATTAATTACAATCTGATATGAATTAAACACTAAAATATAAAATTAAAAAATGCGTATATAGTTTTAAAATATTAATATGTATATATTAAATAAGTGGGAATGAATTTTAAAAATCCATTTTTATTTTCATAAATTTTTGCATAATTTTATTATGAAGTAACTAGTACAATATTTTAATCTTATTTTATTGCTATGATTATAATGAAAGCTATTATTTTCACTTCTCACGCTTCACAGCGATGATTTATAAAACGGTAACCACCCCGATCGGTATTATACTTCCTGAATTAAGTTCAACTAACTAACGATTTATGTCTGGAATTTCTGATTTAAACTATAATATTTATCGCTTAAAATTTTTTGTTATTACTTTTATTTTATTTAATTCGTAAAAAGAAAAAAAAATTCTTCTGTTTTCTAGAATCATCAATTACTGCAATGCAATTTTAAAGCGTAAAATAATTTTTTTCTTGTTAGTAACGCTATTCCTTCAAGTAAATTTTTATCATAATACCGTATATACAAAACTGATAAATTTTTTTTATAAAAAATTATAAAATCGATTATTTAGATTAAATTATTATCGATCCACCCCGTTGTATGATATTTAAACAGCTCGTTTTTGATTTATTTTCTATAGTTTTTATAGGTTATTAAACTTGTGCAGAGTTATAATTTATCTGTTATGTTTAGTTTTTATATTAATTTTAAACGTTTTATTTTTAAATCAAAAAAATCTACTATATTTTTATTGAGAAGATCTACTTAACCTATTATTGGCGATACAAGGTCGATACAGATATATCACATCCTGGTAGTAGTAATGGACAATAAATGAAAGAACACGTTATCTTATCTAAAGATCACCTATTGTGATAAGTAAGTCACAATCTCTCGAATGTTGCGTGTTATTCCTTAAGTCTCGACATGTCATAAGGTTGTGTTCTAATTGATCTAACTGTAATGAAATGATATGCCTGTTCCATTTATAGTGCGGTCACGCAATCGAACCCTTCAAATGAGGACATTGAATTTATGTCGAAGTGCGCTTTAATCCCGTAAGAAATGAGCTAGGAAAATCCAGTCGTATTTATCTTCATTATTCTTTAATAACTTTCAAATGGCTCAGAGAATAATTTTTCTTTATGAAACAGCTCGCAGTTAATTTAGGAAGTAATATAACCATTAAAAATACGTGAAAGGTTGAGTAGAGGCAATCTACTGAAACGTTTAAAGGTCGAGTTATGCCATAACTAAAACCATTAAGTTAACGAGAACTGAATATTGAAATTCCAATATAGTTAAACAGATATGGTTGCGTAGAGATTCAGTTTCTAGATTGTTAATATTCATAACTGATATATATATAAAGCTATATAAATTTTCGAGATACGGAATTATATCGATTAGCAGTTCGTGTTAAGTGCGTTTTTTTTTTTATGATATTCTTAGAACGTCAATGTTTAAACCAGTTTTTATAAGCAGAAGTGTCGCCGACGTTTAGTATTGCTTGTCATTTGTATAAATTAATCTCTTAGGTCTATTAAAAATGCATCTGTAGTTTCGCACAGAAACTGCTCTTCTGTTTAAATCTGCTTTTATGATTTCTATATAGGCACGAAAGGTGTAAAACTGAGCAGAAAATTAAGGTTAACATCAAAGTAAATTGCGTATAAATTAATTTTTAATATATTTAAAATATGCTGAATCAATTAATTTCATTTCAAACGAAACTATAATAAAATATAGCAACTAAATTAATTAAAATAA
Source organism: Androctonus mauritanicus (assembly GCA_011317285.2). Lineage (NCBI taxonomy): Eukaryota > Metazoa > Arthropoda > Arachnida > Scorpiones > Buthidae > Androctonus > Androctonus mauritanicus. The sequence continues at coordinate 7,328 of WUQG02045919.1, forward strand.
TTAATATGAAAAATATTTTTTAAATTGTTGATTGCTTTATAGGATAAAATAATAATTATTTTTCAGCATTGCCGAAATTAACTAATAATTATATATAAATTTCTGAAGAGAAAAATGTGGAAGAGAGTAATAAATCAATCTCTTCAACAGGTTTTGCAACCAAGACAATCAAGTTGCTATGACTTATCTTAAAACCACAGATAAATAAAAGGAACATGTGAAGGCTGCAAAAATCACCAGTGGAAGTTTAAATTACCAGCAGTTTGGAATCAAAATGCTTTAAATATCTTATCATAAAAATAAATCTCTGAAACATTCCAAAGTAAATTAAAAAAAAAATAAAAAATTATTGAGCGGTCACAACGTAGCGGTAAGTAGCCTAACTCGTAAATCCAGAAAGTTTCGAATCAATTAATGAGAAAAACGATTAAACTCTTCAACAAGAATCTAAGAACATCAATTATTTATGTACAGAATTTATATAGATAGATAAACATTTATATAAATAAAAAAATGCATATATATCCTTAATATATATAAATAATATTAATAATGTTTACGTCAGTTTAAGTTCACTCTTTATATCATTAATAAAACATACAATAGATCAATTTAATTTGTTGAATTCATGTTAAGAAGCTCCTTATATTGAATGTAAAATTATTTTTCCGAATCATTACTTAAATATTTGACATTTGATTTTGAAATACGTAATGAGAAAAGATAAAACAAATTTTTCTTAGAGAACTGCAGTTAAATTGCACTCAAAAATAATCAATGCTAAAAAGTATAAATTTGACCTATAAAGAGCAAATTGTTCTAAACCCGAAGGAACTTAATCGACCAGGAAAAGTATAATAAGTTCAATCATTTTGTTTTAGATCTCAAGAATGAATAAGAAATTTTTTAAAGTAATGCACGATATACATAGAATTAATATTAAAAATTTATATATATATTTATACATTCATACATACATACATATACTCAGTGGCTCTCAGAGGGGGGGTAAGAGGGGAGGCTGCCCCAGGTTTTTCGATTTTAGGGGCTTTTTACCGCTGTATATTTTCGATTTTGTCATTTTAAATATAAATAAACTTCTGTGAAATAAATAATATTATTAAATATCATTGTTTTAATTTTCTTGTCCACAGTTTTATTTTAAATTTTGAAGATCCTCAAAAATATTAGTTGTCCCAGGTCTCGTATTTTCTCTGAAAGGCACTGCATATACTGTATATGCAGTGGTTCTCAACCGCCGTTACGCGGAACACTGGTGTTCCGCGAAATAATTTATTAAATAATTAAGTATTAAATATTCAAGAAATCGGAGTATTTTAATAAAAACAATTTTGCGATAAACTGAACAACTTGTCAACACGTCTATTCGTCCTACTCCTACCCACCCCAACAGTTTTTAGTTTTTATTTGTATCTTGTATTCATGATTTTGTATTAGTTGAGTCCCTGCAAGCGTTTCGCCTGTTGTAAAAGAGTTTTCAAATTTTAAGTTCTTATCTTTGACCTTCCAATTCTAAAGCTAAGTTTTGATACAATTCCACATAAATAACTGAGATATTCTACTACTACTTGGTTAACATTCGCTTATAATATTTATATTCGTATTTATACATTAAAATATCTATTGACAAAAGAACACACTTTCGCTTGTTAGGTGCCTAGGCCAAATGGCGACGTCATTTCTTGAGGTCAGATCGATGTTAAGGTGAAACAGACTATAATTTGATTTCGGATATTAGTTTATTATTTGATAGAGGCAAAAATATATATATTTGTATTGTCCATTCTGTAGTTTATTAACTTTTTCCTTCTTTACACAGTTAAGAAAGAAGGTATTCCTCTATTTTTCTATTAGTACCAAAAGTGTTCCGCCGCTACAAAAAGGTTGAGAACCACTGCTCTAAGCCGTTGTGCGTCTGCTCTGTTTGGGTTTTCTGATAACCTAGTTGCAAGAATTAAAAAGGCACAGGAAGAAGATGAAGGATTAACCGCAGTAAAAGCTATTCTAAAAGAACAGCCGTACGAAAATTTTATAGTTAGGGACGGGCTTTTATTCAAATTTATCAATGGACAAGAAACTGTAGTGGTCCTCGACAAATGCAACATGAAGTCGTTAAATCTATCCACGAAAAAGGCCGCTATGCTGTTAAAAGAACAGAAGAGGAAGTAAAATTCCTAAACTGACCGAGAAGGTAAAGCGAGGTATTTTCAATTGTATCAATTGCTTAGTGGTGAACAGAAAACCAGGAAAGAAGGAAGGTTTTCTCCATCCGTTATTTAAAGAAAGTGAGCTATTACACATCTATCACATGAATCACATTGGCCCACTACATTCTACGCATAAGGGATATAACTACATTTTGACTGTTTTTGACGGATTCACTAAATTTACTTGGTTGTATCCAGTGAAAAACTATAAAAACGAGAGAAACAATCGATAAAATGGAATTTCAGAAAACTAGCTTCCAGAACCCGGCCCAAATTGTCACTGACAGAGGAGCATCCTTTACTTCTCAAGAATTTGAAGAATATTGCTCTACGGAAGGAATCAAACATATTCTCGTAACGACAGGGTTGCCCAGAGCAAATGGACAAGTAGAAAGAATATACTCCACCACAGCATCTATTCTTGCTAACCTTTGCATTGATGACTTTACGAAATGGTACAAGGTCGTGCCGTTGGTAAAACGTATTATAAATTCTACTTACCAGAGGATTACTGGCAGAACACCATTCGAACTTTTGACAGGAATTAAGATGGGCATAAAACAGATCTACACGTTTTGGAATTATTAAACCAAGAGTTAGTGAACACATTTGATGAAGAACGGAATAAGACGAGAGAGGACGCTAAATCACAAATTCTAAAAGTTCAGAGCGAGAACCGTGCAAGTTTTAATCGACATCGCAAAAGGACTCCGAAGTATAAGATGGGTGACTTAGTTGCTATTAAGCGCATACAAATTGGTCCAGGATTGAAACTCAAGCTAAAGAATCTCGGTCGTTACCGAGTTATCAAGGTAAAGATTAACGATACCTATGATGTGCGTCGAGATGATGATCAGGAAAGCCCCAGGATGACTTCCACGTGTGTTGAGTTCATGCAGCCATGGCCCGATAGTTATTCATCATC
>WUQG02045930.1:0-10480 GCA_011317285.2 Androctonus mauritanicus
CCAAAATGATGCGTGAATTCATGCATAACTTAATTAGTGATCTTGTCTTTCATGCTTATGTCTTAGATAATTCTCTAAGAAATAGAGCAAATTTTATAGAGAATTCTCCAAAATATTATATGAATCTATGATTTAGCTCATTGCTGATACCTACAAAATATTAACTTTGAAAAGAATTTTTTTTTATCTGTAGGCAGTTTAGAGTTATCCAAGTGAATAAATATTTCTGCTGACGTACATCTAAATTCTCTTCCTTCTTTTCTTTATATATCAATTCTACGTCAACGTTATAAAATAAAATATAACTAAGATTTATATTTTTAATGTTTTTAATGAAACCTTGTTAAACAGTTAAAAATTCAATTTATATATGGTAAAAAAAAATTAAAAATATGTTCGCAGTCACAAAATCAACATAAACAAATCATAAAGAGATATTTATTTCAAATGTATGATTACATGTAAAATTTATGCAGTAGGTTTGTCCAAAAAAATTAGATGGCTTTGTAGACAATCGACTTTTATCCTAAGGTGTAATAATGCCTTCCTGAAGTTCTTGAACAAAGTGTAAGAGGATCGATAAAAATCAGCTCTTGTACACGTCGCATCCAGATGTGCAAGGAGAAAAACATGCTGTTATCTTTCGAAAAAACTCGTTTCACTACTAACTTATGTTTACATCATTTCGACGAGAGATAAATGCATTTTTTGACTGACATGTCGGAACACTAAATCTATGACACTTAATAAAGAACATATAACAATAAATAACTGGGTTTCTCTGCTTAATATGATGTAATTTTGAACGAAAAAAATACAATATGTTTTGCTACTCTGTTAACTTGCTAAATATTGCTGCCAATATAGATTTTTCTTTTTTTACATTAGAACAATCAACTACTTATCACTAAACATCACAAACTTAATTTTGGATTAAAAATTAATTTAAAAAAATCTGTTTTTTTTCACTTACAAAGCAGGAATTGTTAAAAAGTTTTTGTCACTTGCTCTAAGACGGCATATGTCTTTCTAGTAATATTAAAAAAAGTTCTTAAAAACTCATCAATCTTCTTCGTGTTATTTATAGCGAAATATTTTTTCTGTATTTATAAAAAAAAAAAACTTTAATCAAGTTATAAATTTATTAAGCTTATTAAAAGTTTTTTATATATTTATATTCTCCTATAAAAATAGAACTTTTGCATAGAGAAAATGCTAGACGAAATTTCAACGCTTTATTAAATTTCCTCTTTCTCTATCTAAATTTATTCGAGATGAATTTTTTCTATGAACATCGATATAAAAAATAAGAATATTTAAAGAAAATTACTTGAATAAATAATGTTTTTTTTTAATATTTAATGAAAAATATTTTTTGTGAACTTTCTGATAGTATACGGATTTGTTCTTTACAACAAACTAAACGGTGATGTATGCAAAATAAAACTGAATTTTTTGTTTAAATGGCAGAGGAATTAAGGAAAATAACAATTTTTTTTTTACTTTTAAACAGTTTAAACTGTTTTGATTTTAACTTTCATCTAGAAAAATATGCGATAAAATCATCAGAAAAAATTCATGAATTATTCGAGCCAACTTCTCCTAGATACTTATATATTAAAATTCATTAAAATGAAAATTTCTACTCGGATTTTGGAATTTTTATTATTAAAAGAAAAAAAGAATGAAGATTCTTAAAGAAGTTGATCACTCTGTAAATGGAGCTATTGAAGGCAGAATCCGACATAAGCAATCTGCAATTGCAGTTCTGTTCTTTTGTACTCGAGACTGAAACTGTTCTGTAGGTGACAGCTCTTTTCATCATAAAAATTTTGTTTCTTTACAACTGGAAAATATTCGTTTGTAGGAGAAAAAACAATAAGGAAAATTGATTTTTCGAATGAAAGTTTGATTACAGTATAATTTTACGATGAATCGGAGGACAAATTACGATAGTCATAATAGTTTCACCTGAACGTTTTTCTAACGTATTCTACACAAAAGAGAAATTTTTTCTTTTTTCTGTTAGTTAAGTATAAAATATCCCGAAGCAATTTTAAAAAATAGCTTCAATGTCACTCAAGAGAACAAAGAAAAAAATAGCAAAAAAAAAAAAATGTAAATTCTGCACATCTTACGAGAATTTTGTACAGTTAAACTTGAATATTAAAGCATGAAAAAGAGTTTAAAATTCTAAAGTATTACATTAAGACGTGAAGTTTTGTAATCTGTACAAGCTGTTCAGTGAGCTCTTAAGTATGAAACTTTTTATCAATCGCTTTCCTTTGAATTTTCTACTCAGTTAAATATGAAAAATATGCTTATGTTTTCTTATCTGAGAAAAAAAAAAAAAACAAGAGTGTTTCATCTGCTATATTATTTTCCTGCCTATCAGTTTCACAAAGTGATAAACTCAAGCTGCTGTCTCATTATGCCATCCTACACCTCACAATTATCTTTCTGAGTAGAGAATTTTTACTGTGAACAGTTTGAAGTTCTTAAATATCATACTGTGTATTTTAATAAAACATTAAATCCTAATCCTTTAAACTTTATCAAAGTGTTGATTAAAGTTTTTCAGTTAAAAATAACTTTTCCTTCGTCGGAATAATTAAAAACTTTTACTCATAAATCACTTATATAACCGCACCGATGCTCTTATCCAACAGATTGGATGAGGAGGACAGAGACGGTTGCTATGACAACTCTGAAATTCGTTAAATGTGGATAACGAGTGTATCGAGAATATCTGCAATCTCGAAAGTAAATCTAAAACTTTTCAGAAGTATAAACGATGTTATAATTGAAAATTTCAGATAAACAATTTTAATTGCTTATCCCAATATAACAATTATTAAGAACAATAGACGTTTGCATCGTTAGCAGTTCGTGTCTTGTCTTATTTGGATAGTTCGAGTTGTACGTAATTAAAATATTTATTCTGTCTTCTGATATGATTAACAGATTTCATTAATGGAGAAAAGTTCATTTATTCTACATACGAGACTCTCACTGTAAGAATTCTTTAAATAATGTTATTCGAGATAAATACTCGGCATAATGCTTCAAACTATGTGAAATATCTTAATTAATTATCTTAAACTACTTTCTGAAATAAAGTTCCAATTTGTGGCAAATCTTCCACTAACTTTATCAATTAATTAGTGAACTTTATGAAATTTCGATATTCTGCCATTAAAGATGGCAAACGGTCGATTTTCTGAGTCATTCTCTTAATATCTCTTGTAGGAATATTTGATTGATTTTTACAGAATTCACTAGGAAGATGTTGCCATTAACGATTTAAAAATGGCGAACATTCAAACTTCTAATGATATCCTTTTTTTTAATAACTTTCGAATCATTTGATAGAATTGCATGAAATTCGCTACCATTGAAGATGATTTTGATGACAAGCATTTTAATCGCTCATCGTTAATCATTACAAAATAGCGGAGATATTCGTTAAGTGGATAATTAGTTCTTTCATAGAAATACTTGTTTAATATCGAAATAAATTTATTTAACGGTTGAATTATCAATAAATCTTCAGGAATTCAGTTGAGCATCAACATCACTAATGCATTAATCTTAAAATAAAATATTTTTTAATCACTTTGTACTATAAACAGAGAGTTTGTTCCGTACAAAGGATTGATGTATTTTCACAAAGTAGCATTAGTTAACATGATTAGTCTTTTTTCCAACTATAAAAGCTTACTTTTTAGGGGGAATATAACTTTCATCTTTATTTTATCAGCTTAAGAATTAATCTTATGTACTATTTTCTCACTTCTTCAACAAACATTAACGTCGACACGTATTGATTAATCGAAAGGAACAATTCGTACGTCAGATATTCGTGAAACATACTGCAACGATACGTGTAAATGCTATGAAGTCCCTTTCTTTCAATATCTATGAAACGAGTAAGATAAACGTAAATATAAGGATCACTTGAGGAATCTTACTTGATTTATTGATACTGAATTCTCTGAAAAGTTTCTGAATCGAATCTTGGAAAGATGCCTCCAGTAACTCAATGGAATGTAGAATCTTACAGTTATCTTGGAGAAGTATCGATTTTAATTAATTTGCGTAGATTTTACATTAAATAATGAATTTTGACAGCTCATTCATGGATTGAATGAATTGCACTTATAGAATAATTGGTTTGTAATTTTCGACGAAGTCTCGAAGTAGATACTTTAAGGTCTTAAATTAGAAATGTCGCTGACTAATGAATTTATTCATTTAAAATTGTAAAATTGTGACGAAGAAATATATCATCAAGAAAACATGATTTTAAGAGCTATATATATATATTTATTTTCCTTGTAGAATATTAGTCTAAGCTAGATCTTCATGGTCTTTTTCTCTAACAAGTAAGTGATCAACTTTGCATTTCGATACTTATTCCAGAATAATCACCCAAATGCTAAGTTTAAACTAAATATACTTTTTTAAGAGCAAAATTTTCTAAACCTTCTGAAAAGCATTGAAATGCACGTGAGCATTTCAATGCTCTTCAGAAGGATCAGGAAATTTTGCTCATAAAAAAAGCATATCTAGATTAAACTTTGCATCTGAAAAACTAAGAAATTTTGCTCATGACCATTCCAATGCTCTTTAAAAAGCTATATTTAATGCGAGCAGCAGATTAAATACCTCTACATTTATTGGCACTATAAAAAAACCAATAAATAGACATTTTATTGTCTTTTTTAATGAATTTTTAAATTAAAAAAAATCAGAATTTTTAGATATAAAAATACATAGAAAGAATATCTTATCGAATAAAAAATTAAAATGAAAAATTAAATTTTGTTTCTTGATATTTTACTATAATTTGGAAACATTTGATATAATTAGGAAGTTGAATAATTTGGATGAAATAATGTTTGATTATTAGAATTTATTAAAGAAAATTCTATGTTTACTTGTAGAAAAAAAAATAATTAATTTAAATTTAAAATTTTATCAACATGAATAACTAATGAACTGAATGCAAATAAATTCTTCGCTTGCAATAAAATTACCATCGATTGATACCAGCATAGATTATATATAACTCATCACATATCGAGAATGCCTTCAATAAATTTTAGTTTTAAAAATAAAATGTGATTTGCTTATAAATTAAATAACAATTGAATAATATTCTACATAAAATCCATTTCTTCATTAAGCAGAGATGCTTAAGAAAAATGACTACGAGAGGCAGTTTCTATAGCAACAGACAAAGGAAGAAAGAAAAATAGAAATGCACGAGTAAACAAAATACAAGTTGTTTCGTTATCTAGTGAACGAAGATATTGAACATCACGAAAAAACATTTATGAATATTTTTCTGTGTGTTTTACTTCAGTTTAACACATTCAGTTCACAATTTATCGCAATTTCCAACGTTAAAACTAATAGAAACCTGATTAATAGAGGGTAATGTCTTAAGATGGTTTCTAAGTGAATTGTGGCTAGATTGGAACGTAAATTTGGCTTCTGTAGTAATTTTATCCTATCATAGTAACAATAAACCGTTAATGGATACAAAATAATTACGTTAGCGACAGAGAACAGCAATTATTCTTAATCAAAGCAATTTGATGCTCAGGATAAAGATAGGAATTCTAACAGAGAATTCTTATCAATTTTAGCAATAATAACCGACTAAACTGGAAAAATATTACTATAAATATCTTTGTTTTCGATTCTTAATGCACGAACAGCATAAATTCGATCAGCACGAAAAGTTACTTTTTCAATAAACACAGTAAAAATGTGTCTAACGTGTTACACCTTTAGCTACATTAAATCTAATTTTTAAAAGCAAAGAGGAATCGTAAAAATTTATTAAATTATCGGATGGAGAAAAAAAAATTCGTGTTGTTATTTGGATGAAAGTGCGTGAAAGATTTATTTTTCTTATTCCAGTTTATCTTTCCAATTCGGAAGAGCGAGATGACTGATGTAATCCAATAAAATCGGCAAATGTAAGTTGTGAGATCAAACTGATGTTAGAGTTTTTCATTTATAAGTTCTGATAACACTTCAATATATTAATACATTAAATATATTTTTTTTTAAATATATTTATAAGTATTGCACCTTATGGTAATTATGATATTCTTCTTTTGCTGTAATTAAAAATTTCGTTCTTATTATGGTAATTTAAATATTGTGTTTTGTGAACTGTTGTTCTGAAGTTAAAATATTAAAGATTACTCTGAAAATTATAATGAAAGAGAAGCTTTTCTTTAACATCTGAAAGCTTCCTAGGTATATATCAAAACGAAGAATGATTATCTTTGAAATAAATTTCACAAAACATCTAGAATGTTTTGTAAGATATTGTTTGATTGATGGAACATTTTAAAGGAAAATATTTATATAATTTAATCAAATTAATTACTAAATAATCAAATTTTTAATACTTGCTTATCATTCTTATAATTTTTTCTTATTGATAAAAAAATTTCATGGTTTCAATATAGTAAGAAACATTTCACGGTTTTAGTATAATATGAAATAAAAATTTAAGATTTTAAGTAAAATGAATGCAAACTATGTCATAAATAAATAGATCAAGTTTGTTACATAAAATGTTTAAGTGTTGAATATATTTGATGCCATATCAAACGTTGAACATATTTGATGGCGTATCGCGTTTCTATGTGGAAAATTTGGTTATCAGTTAACATCACATAATAAAATGTTATGTGGACATTTATTTGACATAAAACAATCCAGCATGACGTAGAAATTTATAAATTAATTTTATAATAAAGTACATATGAACAATAACTGTTTGAACTTTAGAAAAATTGATAATTTAATCATTCACTTCGTTGGGTTTATTGCAAGGTATCAAAGATGTTACAACTATATAGTTTATTTTATATTTTTTTCGAAAATAATTCAAGGAAAAGTAATCAAAAATATTGAAAATCAATATTTGATATGAGTTAAAATGCATAATACGAATAGATCTTATACTCTGAATGTAAATTTATCTCCATATTAAAGTTTTTTCTTTTATAGATTATAAAAGAAAAAAAAGGAATTTTTCATGTAAGAGATTTTAGATTAAATAGAGTTTTAAAGTATTTAACTATTCATTATTCAGGTTATAGAAGATATTGTTAACTATTGAAATATTTAAGTGCAATTTTACTTTTGTTCCTATTTTATTATTTATAAGGAGGAAAAAAAATGCTTTCAATGTATTATTTAGCACAAAACAATTTTGTTGACTGCTGCATCTCTTGGAAATCAATCTTGGTGGCATTCAGGATGACTCTAATTGGATAAATCGTACTGAAAGATAGCATAAAAAAATAATAATGCCAAGCATAAGATTAAAAAAACTTTTATCATACCAAACTATGACTTACATCGCAGATCTTTTTTACAAATATTTTAGAGAAATAAATAAACTAAAATAATTATTATTTAAAATTTTGAACAAATACAAAGTTGTACACGAAAATTGATCAATATTAATTAAGCAAAATGCAAAAACTAATATATATATAAAAAAAGCATTAATCAAAATTTTTTAACAATCCAAATACATGTAATCAATTTATTGTGCACATTTACAGCCAGATGAACTTCTCCATCTGAAGGAATAGAATCAATTTTGAAACACACACTTAAAGATTTTTTTCAGGGGGTTCCAGGCTGGGATCCTCTATCCTCATTCTTCATTTATCCATTGGAATAACATCGTAACGCTCATTAGTTTCCAACAACTGAAAAATGGTATAAAATATGAACAGAAATAATTATATATAAGAGATTGAAGTGTTTTCTTTTTTTTTATGTTAATATCGTAAATTTCTGAATTTCTGTTTCTATCTAAGAACATTACTTTGAAACTTTTTCCCTTTGTAGTGAAAATTTTAATGATTTTTCTGAAACGTTTTTGTTAGAATTTTTTAAATGATGATCTTCATTTTTTACTCAATAATGGAATAATTTGATTAAAAAAATATTTTAAAATTCATTTTAAGTATTTGTAATAAAAAAATTACTGTTGAATTTTAATTATCAATCATTTTATAATTATTTTTATATTATTGCAGCAGTATAATATTTATGATTTTATTTATTTTGTATATTTGTCTTCTTATTATCGTAGCTGCTTTTATAGCTACGTTAATAGAGAACAAATATCAATAATAGTATAATTACTATTAATAAGAGATTTATGGATGCACAAACTGATTGACTTTAAACAGCAAAATCATTCCTGATCGATGAAAAGCATTAGTTTTCAAGCTGAATGATTCGTTTTGGATCGCATTTTTTCATTTTTTCAGGGGACTACAATTTTGATCTCCGTGCTTCATCTACTGTTTTATTGTTTCATACTAAGCTCTAATGATCTTCTAAGTATAACACTAAGATATGATCAAATCTAAGAAAAAGTTATCGTATTTTATATTCACTTGAATCAATGAAATCATCTATGTACTTGATGCAAAATAAAAGTAGTTGTTATGCGGAAAAGTTAAAATATGCGTTTAAGAAATTCATGTTTTTAGAAGAATACTGTATTAATTTCTCTAAGAAAACGAAAAATTTATTAATTAAAAAAATTCAGATATCGAAACTTTCTACAGACATATCAATAAATCTTAGTCTTTGACAGAACCGATAAAACATTAATTATTTTTGTTTATAATTAATAAGAAAAGACATTTCTCCAACTTTTTTTCTTTGTGTACTGCGTCTAAGTTTATATTATGATTATAAATATTTAAAATTGTATTTTACAATAAGAAAATAAGGAGAAATTTACAAAAATCTAAAGATTTGACTGTATATACGAAAAAAATATCGTAAAAGCTGTTACAAAATTCTGTTTATAATGTGCATGGAGATATTTTTCAATCGATATCCATTTTCTTTTCTTGAATTGTAGCAGTTCATCCTACAAGAGTTTGAAGGAGGTCAAGTAGCATTGAAAACTGGAGTTATTGAAAAAGTCGATTTTCTAATTACGTCTTAAACAAACGGAATTTTGTTTTTAGAGAGTTAGAAAAGAGAAGTTGCTTAAGAAATACATCGAAATGTAATACTTCTTCGCAAACGTTCCAATTAATTAAAAATTCTAAAAATAGTTGCGCTTAGAATATATTACAGAAAAGTAACAATTCTTATTAGATCAAATTTGGATTTTTTTTTAAATATAACTTATGTTTGATAAAAAAAATAATAATAATAAAACATGTTCAGCATACTAGATGATTAATAATTTTGTTAGCGTTATTAGAAGAAGAAGGAGCAAACATATTCTAAGTGGCAACTATAAAATTGATCCTCTTTGATATAATGCTTTGTATATAATGATGTGCATCATCCATAGCTCATCTATCATAAATGGCAGAGTGAGTGTTGTTATCAAAATGCTTATAACACATTTAGAAGATGATAATATCATTTTCTCTCCATAATATCTTATGGTTTTATGGCATTTAAGCTAGCGAGGTAATTATACAAATGAACAGCAATTTAGATGTATTTTCATTTAAAGCCAGCTACTTTATGGTAATGAGAATATATATTGGTTGTTATGTGTTAAATCTCTTGTTAAATCCGTTTCAAGAATTAGAATATAGTGTTATTTTATTGATTTGAGAATATACGCAGTTAATCATTATGATTTTATATATAAAACACTTGACTATAGCATTAATTTGCATTCGCTATGTTGCTAAAAGCGTTAACTGTGATCAGTATTTCCCTCGGTTTGTTAGCATGCCATCTTGAGTGCCACTATAGACTATAACAAGATAAACTGACAGCCGAATCACCAAAGATACCCTTATATTCATACGCTATTTGTAAATAAATGCACGTGCAATAAACACATCTCCTATCTTGTTTATTTTATTCTTACTTATTACAGAAAAGATTGTAGAAAATAGTTTATTAATAAAAGATAAATTAATATAAAAAAAATACTATTAAATACATAACTATTATATCAAATAATATGATAGAAAAAAAGAACAAAAATTTCTTCTGGTGATTATAAAACACGTATATTTTTATATCATTTCAATAATATTTCGATATTTTATTTCCTAAAACAATAAATTATATGATAATACGTATCATTTGTATATTTTAAAACATTAATATTAAGTTTAAACTAACAGGGACTTATTAAATATCTACTACAATGGTAGTGATTTACTATCACCTTATCTTGAAACAGATTATAGATGGATTTTTCAAGAAATTTAGTAGCAGAAATCTGTCGAGAAAATTTGAATTTTATGGTAATCGATTTATTGAAACTCTGAATATTTGTATTAATTCCTCGAAAAAAAAGAAACGCATCGGACTGTCGAGATATGCTTGGAATCATTGGCTGAATTCAGTAAACACAACGCTTCTAAAGCCTAGAACACACCGAGACTTTTCTGCGCAGAAATGCAGAATGCAGAAAAGTTTCATTCTTCTTTGGTTC
>WUQG02045941.1:0-10479 GCA_011317285.2 Androctonus mauritanicus
CATATTTCAGATTTATTATTAAGTTTTATTATAAGAAATTGTAATATAATTGAAAATAATCTTGGCCGAAGTAATAGCATTTTTATTTTAATTAAGAATGTCGTATCCAATTGGCTAACACACGCGTTGACTTATGGTATACCAACCAAGGAAAGATAGAAGCGCTGTGAACTTTTCCGATTGAGATAGAAGGAACGAACTACGTCAAAAGGAATGAGCGAAATACCGGGCAGAAAACAACTTTGGCGTTCCTTTTCTTTTTCTTTTCCGTTCCGACGTACTATGAACCGGACTTTTATACTGTACTTTTTTAACGCTATTTCGCTTTTATATGGTTTTTAAAATAACGTATTTTCAAAAATTGAAGACTGTTAAAAAAAAAATTTATGCTGCGCACATATGTATTTGTACAGTCATTTTTTAATACCCTTTAATTGTTACACTGGCATTAAACCTAAAAAAGGGAATTCCTCCTTTTTTTGTATACAAAAAGCATTCATATTAATTAACGCAATAAATCTTTAGCAGTAGAATGATACATATCGTTGTGCTTTTTCTAATCGAAAATTTTTAAAACTTCATATTTAATAGTTTATTATTTGTATTTTATTTTACGTCGAAATAAATGAATTTAATAACTGACTAAATTATGCGCATTTTTTCGATTTACAGTTTTTCATACAAAAAGCTATGATTTCGATTCACACGGTATTCTAAGGAACCAATTTTTCGTGTAAATTGGGGATAGGTGTATTTAAAATATCGCTTCTTTGGATCGAGATATTAAATGATCATCAATATGCAAATTACATTTATTTAAGCACGCACACATACATAACTTATTAATGTTATTAAATTTTTTCTTTATAAATAAATTATTTGAGAATTAAACTGTAAAGAATAATTTCAAATATTTATAAACCGAACTAACTAAATTTTTATAATCTGTGTATATTAATTATAATAAATAGTTGACATTAAAAACTATCAATTTGTTGATGTATAATTTTTATACTACAATAATAATGAATATTCAAAAAACATTTAATCACACATTTTCTAAATTATACACGTATAAATACAAGACTATCTGTAAACCTTCCTACTATCCTGCTGTTATCCTGCAGATAGTACGCTGCAATAGTACAGTATTCTAATAACGGCATTAAATTATATTTGATATAAAGGGCGAAAAATTCGATATTTAGGACATACTTTACAAAATTTTAAGACTGACATTTTTATCTATTAATTTCTACAGAAAAATCTACATAATAAGTTCTCAAATTAAGACAGATTGGATGTAGTCTAAGATAAATCACAATAAAAGAATCTCAGTTTAATACATATTAATAGTTTTATACAGGTAGCGCTTGTGTTGCAAATATGTATGCATATATAATCTTTTGCTATTTTTTGTTTATAATTTGAAGTTCACGTGTGCACGTTACGTTAGTCAATACTGTATTTGCTTTGTTACTGGTAAATAAATATAAATTTTTCAGTGTTCGATTATCTTAATTTTTAGCCTACTTTCTGAAGGAAAAGGACATAAGATCACTATCATGTCTATTGTCTGTGTTCCCCCTAATAACCTTTGAACCAATTAGATTTTCATGAAATTTAGCAATAATGCTCTGCTATTAAAAGGCACATAATTTTATTTTGTATGATCTTTTAATCCCATAAAATCGCATTTAATTTTAATCAAAGTTTTATATTATTGACAATAAATGGCACTAAATATTAGAGGTGAAAGATCACACACAGTGAAAAATCAGATGATTTACCAATATTTAACTGTAATATTTATTGTCAATAATATAAGTAATATAATAAAAAAATAATATTGATTATATGGGATTATATATAGTTAATTTATATAAATATAACCTAACTAGTAAAATGTGTCCAGTGTTGGCTGGGCATAGTTTGAAAAACAAGAGCCTATAGTAGGAAAAACTTGGTTTGATTATTGTGCGTTGATTTCTTATACGGTTCCAGTCATTCAGTTTCAGTCGTTTTTGAAATTATGAGGACTGTATTAAACAACCCTCATAATTTCAAGAACGATTGAAACAATGACTATATAAGATGATGAACTTATGAGGTTATATGTCTCAGTTCTTCCATTTGAAAAATATTTATTTGGAGGAACATTGAAATTTGTAATACTGATAGTGTGCTATAAACTACTGAAAATTGATCATTTTGCAGATCTTCATTGTATTGTCCCCACGAAGAACATTTTTAATGGAAAATTATTTCATACACTGATTTCATTTGCTATTTCAACTTCGCGTTTATTAAAATTAGACCCAAGTCAAAAGAATTTGAACTGGCATTTTGAAACAGGTACGACCCAATTGTTAGTCGGAACGGTTATTTATTCACAAAAACACCAGTTACAAATACAAAAAGTCAGAATTGATATTAGTTAATTTCTTAGAACAGCAGCATATTAAATATAACAAAGTAATATATATATTTTTCAATTAAACTACTGTACACTAATATTAGTTGGAGTGAGTGGTGATTTGCCATAACAATTTTCAAAGTAATAAAGGGATATTTTTTTATTGTCTCAACGGGACAGTTCCAATATAAATTCTAGAACAAGGGAAACAAAATTTTATATATGGTTATCTTCGTGTGGTTTCGTTCTCTTATAATTGTTGAGGGCAAATAGCTGTTTTCCCGACAAAATATTCGTCTTCCCGAGTAAATTTCTTTCTGTTACGATTGTTTTTATGCAAATATTTTTTCAACACAAGATTATTATTTCGGGAAAGTTTTATTCTGTTAACCTTTTTCTTGAAAATAATCATATCTGTATTTTTCTCCCCAGCAGCACCGAATTTTAATTATTGCTATGGGGAGAGTAATTATTAATATTTGAATATCTATATAGTTTTTCATAAAAAATTACACAGAAATGAAGTCATTTTGATAGTGATTAAATAAAAATATTTTTTACTGCAAACTAAATTTCAGTTTATTATGGATTTTTTTCATTTATAGATAATGTGTGAAACTGACAAGTGAGACGAAAGTAGCAGTAATTCGTAGGAGAAAGCAATTGCAAAAAAATGAGAAATATTCTACTCTTTTCCGCTATATTCGCGATAAAATAACTAACTAAATATGGATAAGAATATATTTTTCCCATTAAAGTGCGAATGTATAAAAGTATTTCAGATGAACAAGAAAAACAACAGACTACATTGCAAGATGATCAAAGATCGGAGAAGATTCAATTAAAATTTATCGCAGTAGAGAAAAGTTATTTTATCTACATAAAATTTAAGTGAAAAAAATTATGATGGCTACAATAAAACTTTCTTCAGGAATGAAAATCTAAATAAAATTCTTTATGCTATTTATTGAAAACAAGTGAAAAGCCTATTCTTATAAAAGCAAACAGAAGTGGTAAATGTACCATTTTTCATTTGATAGTTTTTTCAGAATTTGACATTTGGGACTAGTTTCCATATCGCTGTACCTTATCTGCGTAGTAATGTGAAATATTTTTTTATTTTTTTTGGTTGTTTGCGTGTGTGTTTGTGTGTGATTTCGGTTTAATGTTGTATTTCCATAAATTTTTTGTATTTTAATTAAAATATCTCTATACCATATATAAATAGTGTCTATAACTATGAAAATATTTTTTGTAATAAAAACAACTATTTTACTGTGCGCCATCTTATCCCATAGAAACAATCTTCAATTAATTTTACCAAAATTTCAGGAGAAAAAAAAATTCGAGTAATTTTCAATAAATTTGTTCATATTAATATTTTAAGATTCAAAAATAAATTCATAAAATATTTTTTGCGCTTAAAATCAGCACAGTATACTTAAGCAGAGTTCATTAAATATTGTATCGTATTTGCATAATATATTTGAAAATTTCCACTAAAACTGAGAATTCCGTTATTTTTTCTCCATAAATAACAAATAATTTATACGTTATTTTTTCGTTAAAACATAAATCTGAGAAATGAAGTTATGATTAATTCTATTATTATTTATAATGTATTTGATTTTAAATACAATTACTTTTAAATAGTTTAAGTTTATAAATTGTTAAATAAGAGCCTAATGGTTTAATATATTAGTCGTCCATAAAAATACTACATATATTTTGTAAACAGTAACAATATGATGCAAATATAATGGATCATTTTTATTCTGGATCTTAATAAAGTATATTACATATTCCCAAAAATATATAAATCTTCCAAGTTAAATTAAAAGAAAAATCTGGATTTATAAAAATCTTGTTTTATTTAAACTAAATTTACTTTTTTTATAATCCAGAATGCAAAACAATAATCGGCACTCTTTTTTTAACAATGCCATCATTTTTTTTATAACAATGCAAATTAGTAAATTATTCTTCAATTTTAAGACGATATACAGATAAATAATGATCCAAATAATTGAGAACATATAAATGTCCATCTTTAGTCAAGGTTATATCAGATGGTCTGCGAATTGGATGAGAAAATTCTACTTCACCCAAATAATCTCCATCCCAATCGAAGATCTGAAAATGCAAATTTATGCAACTCTTTTTGCATTAAATTAAAATTCATTTGTTAATATTTTACCTGTACACGGTCGTTTTTGCTGTCAGCAATGAGCATAGTCCCATTTGGATCTAAAGCGATACCAGATGGTTCAATCATAGCACCCGCAGTTCTTCCATAATATCCAAAGTTCTTTATAAATTTACCATTTATTGTAGTTTTATATATCTTACTTAAACCTATGAACGAAAAGCAATTTAGAAATAATTTTTTTCTAAGCGGTTACGAGTTATCTTACCTAAATCAGAAACAACTACTTCGTCAGAAAATGATGCCATGAAACGACATTTCGACTTTTCAGGTCTTTGGGATAGGGGTTCAAATAAATTACTTTCTTCTGTTTGGCCATCTTTGTTGAAAACAAATAACTTGGCTTTCCATGTTTCGTCTAATGTTATCAGCTTGTCATCTTCAGTTACAGCAAGTCCTATAATAAGCAGGCATACTTTTATTAACGATTTTTAACTTTTCTTTTCAATATTATATATTTTTCAATTCTTTTTGATACAATTGTTGATGAAAATCGGTTAATAAGTTTCTCTTATGTAAAATAAAATTATGATTTTAATATGAATTTAAAAAGCGATAAAAATTCTTTGGATAAGAAAATTTAGGATGTAATTATTTACTTATATAGAGAAATGAATTCTTACTTATATTTACAAGATCTCAGAAGCATATTCTCTGCTAGCAAAGAAATATGCATTTGATTATCAAAATAAAATTTAACGAAAATTATATATAAATCTTTGTCTAACATGTGTGGAAATAATAAATTTATGTTATTCAGCAGTTAAATTATATAACTTACCAAAAGGTCTATTAAGTATGAATTCTCCAATAGTTCTTACGAAAATTCCATGATGATCATATAAATGAAGTCCATTACTATCTTTAATAACAAAGCCTCCATCTCCAGTAACTACTACTGCTGAAGGTCTAAAGAAGTTTATTCCTAAAATAAATTAATATTCGTAACATTAATGTATTTTCTATAATTGTTTATTCCATATTAAGCTTTACCTTCTTTTCTTTGATCAAACACTGCTTTGGGTTTGCCATGTTCATTCACAATCCACACTGTATGATGTCCTGTGTCGCATATAATAACATCGTTATAATGATTAACAGCAACGCCAATGGGAAAATGAAGATCAATTCCACATTGTTGGGATATAATGGTAACTAGATGAGCTTTAACTGTCCCGATCTTTTCTTAAATGAAAATAATCAAATCATTATATATAAAACAGAATAAAGGAAAAAATATATAAATAATATAAAATGATTAATTCAACTCAAATATTCAAAACTCAATTCATTATTTCAACTCAAATATGTATCTTGCATTTTAATACAGTAATAATAATACTGATTTAATATAATGCTCTGACGTTTGGTTCTCAAGTCGTTAAGGACACAAATGAACAAAATAAATATTATATATATAATAAATTTCATAATTTTTTGTATATAGCAGGAATGGCCAACCTTTTGGCTTCCTTGGGCCACATTTAAAGAAGAAAATTGTTTCGGGCTGCACATAAAATATACTAATTCATACGACAGTTGTTAAAGCAAAAAAGTTAGTAAATAATGTACAATATATGATATCCACTATGACAAATAAGCAAAAATGTCGTAGCATAATAATTTTTGGCTTCTTTTCTTTCAGAAATTTTTTAAAAATCATTGAGTAGGTCAGGAAGTATTAATCAATGAAATAAAAATTTTAGAAAATGAAAATAAGAAATATAGATAGGTATTTAAATAACAAAAACTTCATTAATTTTTTATATATTTTTAGTACAAAAATGAAACAAATTTCTTTTTATTAGTGGGATATTTGATATTACAGCGTTAAATACTTGAAATTGGCCGTTACTTGTTGAAATTCAGCATTTTAATATTTTTTTATTAAAATAGCAGTACAACACTGAAAACGCGGTGCTGAATTTCAACCCGAATTTAAACACCGAATTTCAAAGAAATAAAAAACATAAGTACATAAAAATCTCAATGTTTTAAGTAAGTTTATAATTTTATGTTGGGCCGAGGATTGGACAACCCTGGTATAGGCCTATAGTTTTTGAATTAAAAAAAATTTTTTTTTTACACAGTTTAGAACATAAGGAAATATATATAATTTTAAACCATTATTTCATCTCTGTAGGGTTCTTAAAAATGGATAACAAATAATTTATTATTATTTGAATTTAAAAAAAACCTATATGAAAGTTTAGATAAGATGTAAACAGAATTAGATTTAATACAACCTGAATGTTCTAATAACTATACAAGCACTGTTCTAGAGAACTAATTCCAATGTGTCTGATATTTTGGAATGATTAAAATATGGAATTAAAATGTATATGGTTAGAATCAATTTCAATAGCAACATTTTTATCGAATGGTACAGATTCTATTAAATAGGTAATTAGTTGGAAAGAAAGTTTGAACATTTGCCATTTTAAAATGTTGAAGATAAAATTGTCATGTCAGAGATCAGCTCAATTAGCTTTGTCTCCCTGCTCAATGTCATAATCCAATACTGTAATTTAGAATGTTAAGAATATTTTAGAGTTTTTTTAATTTCCATTATTTTTTAATAAAGAACTGAAAAGGAGGGTTAAAGGAAGAGGCCGAGATGTTACTTTTAATAACACAATATCTATTTTAATTAGTTTAAAAATTGTTAATAGGGACAAAACAGCATTATGTTTTTATAAACTTCACTCTCCTTTACAAAGCAAGCTAACAAATGTAATGAAGATTATTTATTGTAAATTTTGTGTGTGCATATTTATGTATGTGTAGTTCTCTCTCCGGTTTTCTTTAGATTATTTTTTAAGTGCTCAAAAAATTATTATACGAGTATTAAATTTTTTAAAATAAATTTTCATGTTTGTGCTTATATTTGTATATTAAAAAAATTTATAAATAATTAATCTACAGAAAATAAAAATATTTTTTATGCGCGTGCATATGCGTCTACAAATAATAAAAAAATAAAATTATATACCATGATATTATGATTTTGGAATCAAAGTCTAAACAAGTATACATGTCTTATAAACTGAGAAAATTTATTTCTTTCAATATCAATAAATGTTTTCTTCAAAATTAATAAACTAATTATAATATAAAAATTCAATACTTACCATCATTTTCCAGGTTAGATTCATTATCATCTTTTTCAGGTATGTTATCATTTGTTTCATCCACACAATCTTCTAACCAGCATTCATCCTGGTTTTCAATTTTGCTATCTAAATTTTCATTTAAAAATAGTTTTTCATTATAATGCATTTGTTTTCATAAAGAAATTTCTTAAGACTTAATCCAATGTAGATAAATGACTATTTAATTTTCATATAAAGAGAAAAATTTAATTACATATGTCGAATAGAAATGTATTAATTATTCTATTAGCAATTAATAAAATTATAATTTAAAATTATTAAATTTAATTCAAATAACGATTTCCAATTAAACTATCCAATAAGTCTTCATGTTATTTTCAGATATCAGTGAAACAATAAACTGATTTATAAATATAAATATTTCTCCGAATTATTAATTATTTCAAATATTTGTTTACAGTCTTAAAATAATATTTTTTGAGAGTGAATTAATGTTTTCTTCAATACATTATAATACTGTGGAAAAATTCAGTAGACTACTTACTATCATTTTCCAGCATAGCTTCATGTTCCTTCACAGGTATATTATTTATTAAATCTGTACATTCATCAGACCAATAATCGTCGTAACTACTAATTTTATTTTCTAAATTTGCATTTAAGGATGGTTTTTCATTATAATCCATTCTTGTTGATAAAGGAACTTCTTTGGCTTGATAGCGATTTTTTTCACTTATGCATTTTACCACATTCACATTTTCTATGTATTCCTCTTCTTTTGGATTTTTATTTTCTATAACTGGAGTTTCGGTTAATTTTGGAGACGAAATCTTAATAAACGGTGCTTTCATATCTTCGTGATTTATATTTTTCCTATTTTGTATTATCGGTTCCTGACATTCAAACTCGATTATGGTGGGACTATTTTTTATTGGACGGCCGTATAAAGTTATATTAATAAAATATTTAGAATAGTCAAATAATCGGAAGAGGAAAACATAAGAACCATCATTCCCATCTACAATATTAGGTAATATTCTTTTTCCATTTATACTTTGTGCAAATCCTGCTAATGAATGTATCATCAGAGGATACCACGGCTTATCCCCTTTAACCCAAATTATAAGTTCATTTCCAACTTCAAATCTTTCTTTGTTAACTACAAGACTTAAATCTTCTGGTGTACTTGAAGAACTTTTGATATAACCAATTGAATATTTAGCTTTGGATAAATCTTCTTTTATAAAATCCAAATTAAGATAGGATAAAAGTTGGGTACCGTGAAGTACAGTTTCCATAATTTGAGAAATATTATGTTCAGCATTAGGAAAATTCTTATAAGCTTCTATCAAGAATAAGTAAATGTTTTCAATTTTATTTTCCATTTCTTCTAAAGATTCATATTTTCGTTTTGAAACTTCATTCAAATCACGAAATATTTCTAATTTGATATTTTCCAGAAGATCTTCGGCACAATGCATAACCATAACTTTTTTCTTTTCTAATAATGCCTTGACATTTCGTATTTTTCTTAATTTTCTTTCTTTGTTCGATTGATATTCTCTAAGAAAAGATTCATCTATCCTTGATGAATTTTTCTCCATTGTATCTGCAAAAATAAATATTTTAATTGGACAAAAATAAAAAAAATCCATAATATATTTAAAATCCTATACAACTGTACATAATTTTTTACGATTAAACAATTTCAAATAAAAAGTATCCAATTTAGTAGTTACACACAAAAATCTAATTATTAATTATAAAATGATATTTAATAAAATGACAAAAGATAATCGACAGCAATTAATGAATTATTAACTGGTTACACGATATTTCAATAATAAGTATTTTAATCTGGTCATTGCCTGATTTATTATGAACGCAACTATAGTGTTTTGACCATCACG
Source organism: Androctonus mauritanicus (assembly GCA_011317285.2). Lineage (NCBI taxonomy): Eukaryota > Metazoa > Arthropoda > Arachnida > Scorpiones > Buthidae > Androctonus > Androctonus mauritanicus. The sequence goes on from WUQG02045941.1 coordinate 9,646, forward strand.
TTGTATCCGCATTTTTAAATCTGATTATTTTATTTCAATTGATTTTCACTAATGTGAATTTTTATTATGTAAAGAATCTGTATTCGAGATTAATTCGCGTATTTCTTGAAGCTCTTCGTTCGAGACTATAACTGTCATTTCACGTGTTTTGATATAAAGTTTTCGAACATCGTACAGTTGTGTAAAGTTCATAATGCTACGAAAAAGACGGAAGTCTTTGCGTGTATTAACTCCTACTGCTAAATGATTGCGTTTAATTCGATAAAATGAAAGAAGATCGAACAAATTGGCAGAATTCTTAGAGAAAGAGAAGAGAACAATTAATTAAAATTACTTTATAGTTTTAAACCTTTTAAAATAATATGATGAACTGCAAGCATCCTTATTGAAATGTGGGCAAATTCGGGAAGAAAAAATATTTTTCAGCTGCATTATATAACATTATGCCAAAACTGCTGAGTTTGTGTGCTCCGCTTCTCGTATAATTTCGCGCTATGTTTATTATTACAGTATAGTATTTCGAAAATTAAACAAAGCACCAAACTAAATATTGCAATAATAATTTTTGAGTTATAACTTTTAATTTATTTTGATATTAAAAAGCATTGAATTAACGGCAATATAATGAATACTTTAATATTTTTTATGAGAATATAAACAAACAAAAAAAATTATATGATTAATTTTCTCCTGAAATTAGATCATTTATTTTTGTTTGTCTAATCTATGTCATACATAAACAAAAGGGACAATACCAGTGCCCGGATAGCTCAGTCGGTAGAGCGTTAGGCTTTTAACCTAACGGTCCAGGGTTCGAGTCCCTGTTCGGGCGGA
>WUQG02045952.1:0-10479 GCA_011317285.2 Androctonus mauritanicus
TGAAAAATGATATTAGAAACTAATACTAATAAATTGAATAAATTCTCAAAACAAAGTTAAATAATAAAAATATAAATTTATTTGACTCAAAAGCACTTACAAAAGTGTAAACTGAAGCTTTATGTAAGCAATAATAAAGCACAAATGAAGTTATCAATAAAACTTGTTTAATCCAATTCAAATGTCTATTAATCAATAACATCTAACACATTAGCAGTTGTGAAATACTCTTTATTTATTAATTATTAATCAATAAGTGCTAATGTGTTAGATTTTATTGATTAATAGACTGTAGATGTGTTAAAAGCAGTTTTGAAAAATTATATGAAAGTTATGAGCCAATTCAAATATCCAAATATTCAAAATAATAAAACAATATAACCTTAAATATTAATTAATTCTAATACCTCCACCTCTGATACAAACTTAAGCCATAATCGATCTTACAAGAAAGTTAGAAGTCACTCATCAGCTCTACTTCAATATGAAACACCTCTCTGTGTCAGTTGACAGTTATGTTTTATGCAACAGTACTGAGCTTGTTTTATTTACATACATTGTGCAACAAGCTCAAATTTCTTAGTTTACAGAGCAATCGGTTCATGTCATCCTCTTTACAAATTAATTATATGCTGAATAAAACATCAATAACATATCATTCTTATATTCTTACATTGGATCAGTGGTGAATTATTTAGATTAGATGATGTCAAGAACTGAGAGAGTTTGTTGGGAGATGGATTTCTGGTCCGTAACACACAACTTTGAACTGATGAGATGGAGAAGTGAAAAGTGAATACAATAAATACATTAAATAATAATGAAAATAATAATAAATAATAAAGAGCATAATAAATAGCTGTAGAATCATAAAATGTTACTATGGAAATGAATACTGAGTCACTAAGTTTGTGTTTCCCACAGACTTCGGGTCAAGTGAGAACCAGCCTTCACACCTCCAATTTTTCAGGAGTGATATGGGTTTGGACCTGGCTTGTTAAACTAACCTAATAAGTACATAAAACACATGTACATATGATAAATTATGAAATTAAGAGATAATTACTCATATCTCTTCATTATAAATTTATTTGCTTCAATCAATATATTTTTCGTGTAAGTCAGAATATTTATGGTAAGTATGGATCTATATACATTAGATCTGTAATTCATAAATTTATAAAAAATTAAAATAAAAATTATTGAAATGAAGGAAAAACATATTAATAAATATGTTTTATAAAAAAAATGACTATATTTTAATAAATTTTTGTGACTTTTTGACTAATTAATTAATTAAAATTTGCATAATACTTCATTTTTTATCAATAATTTTTTAAAATATTATCTGATTTTCTTCATTCATACCTAATTTTATTCATGATTTGTTACTATGAAAAAATATCAAACAGTTTGTTGGATGGCTAAGATTTCATATAAAAAAATCATGTTTTCTCTGATCTCATATAATGAATAAAAAGTTGTGAAAGAAATAAAATTCCAAAAAAATTTTTACACCTTTAGAATAACAATAAAAAACCTAATAAATTGTAAAAATTTCGATGAAAAATAAGAAAATTAATATTTTACAGTTTTAATTTTTTTTTTGCATATTAATTAAGTTTAATTACAAAAAGCCATGCAAATGAAAGAATTAAATCTATTCAGTTGCATTGACTAATCACAGAATGATTATATCACCATCATAAGTACGAGTAATTATAAGTTAAGGATTACTTGTACTTTTTATAGAATTCATTTATTATTTCTTGTCTCTTTGGTTATTATTTGATGTTCTAGTATTATTTTTGAAATTCATATTCTTTATTGCAGCTAATCTGTGTTGATATTGTAACCAATACTTACCAGAAATGAAAAGCAAAAATTTCAAAGAAAAATTAAAACATAAAGACAATTCTTACATATCTATAATTTCTCTAGATTTGAAGTTTGATCTAAACAATTAAGAATTAAATACAGAAAATCCTTGACTTATGCAAGTGGATCATTTAGCGAAATCCTAAAAATCAAAATATATGTTTATCAGAGCATATTCTATACAATATTAGCATGTAACAAAGATGTGACATTAAAAATAGATACATTAAATTAGAATAAGCACAAGTCAGCCAGATATCTGTATGGTAATACAGTCACTTAACATCTTGGAAGATCCAAATTTAATCTGGAGATTCAGGACTGGTTTTCACTTGAGCTGTAGTGCAGTAAGCTGCTGAGTCACAAATGTCGATAGGCTCACAATTCGTTCCCATTCAATAATTTAATTCTGCATGTGAGGTAAACGACTGCCAATATTAGCCAATAGTCAGTAAGAATAGGAATATATTAATCACCAATCACAGCCATTGTATAACTTTTGATGGATTTCTAACTTCTTTGATTGATTATCTCTGCAAATGATAAGATGCAGACATTGCTGGCACTCAATTTCAGCGTCGCTGGCAAATAGCTGCAGAATCATAAGGTATTACTATGGAAATGAATGCTGAGTCTTTGAGTTTCTGTGTTTGTTCAGACTTTGGGTCAAGTGGGAACTAGCCTTCACACCTCCAATTTTTCAAGAATGATGTGGGTTTGAACCTGGCTTGTTAATTAAACTAACCTAATAAGCACATAAAACACATGTACCTATGCTAAATAATGAAATTAAGAGATAATTGCTCATATTGCTGCATTATAACTATTTGCTTCTATTAATATATTTTTCTTGTAAGTCAGAATATCTATGGTAAGTATGAAGCTATATACATCAGATCTATAATCAATATAATTAAGATTTTCCTCTAGAAAAATCATCACATGTAATGCCATAAGTCTTTGAGCAAATAACAACAAAGACGGAAATATTTGTTTGTTCTTCCTATTTTAACATGTTTACTAGCAATTAACAGAAAGTCCAAACAAAATAGAATTACTGATCAGTTAGTGTTAACAGTAGAATTAATTGGTATTAATTATCTGTTGAAATTAGGATAATTCATAGATTTTAGGCCATCATAGAAATCATTTAAAAGAAAATTTTATTTTTTCAGAAATATAACAAATTTTTTATAATCATATAAACATAACTGGGAAATCAAAAATCTATTAATCTTCACTGTAAGTTATAATACAGATTTTCCCATCACATGATGTTTTTATGCATTAATCAGTCATTTTGATCAGACTATATTTTAAATGCTTATAATTAAAATAATTAACAATCGAAAGTCCAGCACTACAGCAAAAGAATTCAATTTTAATCTGGTAAAACGTTTTCGAACATAACTGTCCCTCATCAGTACCAATTACATCAGAAACATAGCTACTACAGCTTAAATTTCAAATTATTCTAAATTGTTAGGAATTACAAAATTATTATTGTAATTTATTAATAAAATTATTATTAATAACTATGAAAACGTTATTAATAATAATTTTATTAATAAATTACAATAATAATTTTGTCCGAAAACGTTTTACCAGATTAAAATTGAATTCCTTTGCTGTAGTGCTGGACTTTTGATTGTTATATGTAAAGCAAAGTGGTTATTATATATGTTAATATCACTTCACTAGAAAATTTTCTAAACGACTTTTAAGTTGAACATTTTCCGAATAAGCTATTATAATTTATAATAATAATGCTTTATTCCTGTATGTAATTATTCAGCCTGCACGTGTGAACTCTATCTTATATATATATAAATATACAGGGTACAGTTCTTTTGCAATGGCTATATATCCGATCTTACTTATAATAATTCTTAATTTGTCTTCTATAAGGGGAATTTCTATATATTAGCCATGTATCCATTGGGAGACTATGTTGGAAATTCTTGTAGAATTACTAATAAGATATATGATGATTTTATTATTTCTAAATACATGTATTTTATAAAATTGTTCCATAGGTACTTGGATATTATATAATTTGATCAGATGGTAGATATACAGACAGTACAACAAAGATCATGTTTAGCATCTTAGGATTGCATTTAAATTACTTTTGAAAAAATTCCATGATGTTACTGTTCATTTTATGAATCTGTATGTCAATACAATTATATAATATGCTAGTTTATAGGACACACACATGTATTTATTCCTTATGATTCGAGTGATCCTACTTCTTATATGTATTCAGTATTTAGATCTTTTACCCATTATAATGAATGGATAGATATATATAAAATAATTTATGTATTCAATTAAGATATTTTGATCGCCTAAAGGCTTCCTTTTTTTTAATAAGATAGAAAGATGACCAAGTATCTCAGATAATAGGAAGCTAATTATCAGGGTTTACAATTATAGTTCATTGTACGGCAAATCTTATATATATTTTGGATTTTTGTTTGTATCAAGTAATCTTTTAAATGGTAGAAGCTATAACTGTTAAACTTAGAATGATTCTCTCTGATTATACAATTTAAATAACTGGCATATTCAGTAACTTTTCAGAATAAGCATTGTTTCTTAAGCAGAAACTTTTCAGAATAAGCATTAAAGTTCCTTTAATATTTGCTTAGAGTGCTGTTATGAACTATGTTATAGAATAAGCATTGTTAAAAAATTACAAATAAAGAAAAATTCCACAAAATTTAAAAAATTGGTTGATTAACAAAATTGGATTCAAGTCTTCAGTCTGAAAAGTTTGTTTTTCCTGTTGACAAATAGTGTCATCTGTTGATTAAATTGTTAAACTTTGTGGATTGTACGATCATTTGATATATATTTTTAAAAAGCTTATTAACTAAACAAAAAGTTCTAGAAAGAACTAAAACTGCCTACTTTCCAAATATGTCCTTTATTTTCCATTTATTTAGAATTTGGAATCCATTGGTTTTTGTGTCCAATTTTGACATTGATTTAACCAGAAGTCATAATGATGATGATGTCATATCATCATGGTGTAATATTACATTTTTTATATATATATATATTATCGACAATACATATCACTAAGTATTAAGCACTGCAGATAAGCTGTATGTTTCTTCTGCACTGGATAATAAATACTTAGTGCCATCTATTGTCAATAATATAAAATTTTGATACAAATCAAATGTCATTCTATAGGATTAAACAATGTGGCATCAAGATATCCTTTAATGGCAGACATCGCTACCAAATTTTACAAATACCTATTAACTGGACAAAATAAGCACTATATAGCATATAGTGCTTATTTTGTTTGGTTTATAATTACCGTAGTTACACAGCAGTATAGCAAGTATGAACCTATTAACTGGTTCAAAAAAATTATTATTTAACCACAGATACTCATGATGGTGATCTTACAAATCTTGTTTTCCTTTGGAATGTGGCATTTATAAACAGCAAAGGCACTCAAGGGGTTAAAATATGCCCAAGTAGTGCAAGACTTTCTGATACTAATAAGATATACAAATAAAAATTGAGCATTATACTAATTATAAGTTGGTCATTTGAAAATATAGGATGATTATTAACATTATGAATTATGATAATGTTTTCTTGGATGCATCTGAAATTTGGATGATGGTGATGAAATGTGTTTATCAGTTATACCAAGAGAAATCTCAAGTATAGATCAGAAAAATGTTAAAAAAACATCAAATATACTTTTTTAAGATGACAATATTAGGGAATAACCAGTGGAAAGTAATATTAAGAAAGCTTGATTAAAGCTTTGGTAATGAAGCAATTATGCACATCACAAGAGCGTTCGCTTATGTAATTAAAAGTGTTGTGATACCAAACTTCAGTTAGTGCTATATTTGGACATAATAATAAACTACATAAAATATCACCTTACCGCAAAAACAATACAAATCTTTACTAGAAGGAATACTGAACATTTATGGAATTTGATGGAGCCAGATTCAATTTCTTATGATTAAAAACAACTCTTCACACATCAGATGTTAGTTTTTCAAAATTACAGATATAAATCAGTTTATGGGATAGTGTTACCTGTTTTGTAACTATTATATCCAAAATAAATCATTAAAATTAATATGTAAATTTATAATTTATAAATAAATATTACTATTTTTTTTACATAAATTATGTAAATAAATAATAATTTATTTATTTATAAATTTACATATCAATTTTATAAATTGTTTATATTAATATTTTGTTATAATCAAATATAATATTAAGCCATTGAATGACTTTTTTATTTAATGTTTTGATATTTGTTTAGAATATGGACAGCCTCCAACATACATATTTAGATCCATATTTACTTAGCAATTACAAGAAAAATCTATAGATCAAAGTGGCAGAAGTTGATATTAGGTTAGATTTTAGTTAAACTGCCATATTGCACAGCTATACTATATCTGGCAGTGGCTACTTTTAAAGTTCATCACAGATTGGCTAACACTCATGATGGGGTCAACAGGTTGAAAGATAAGCTTTCATGGGTTAACTTCAAACCTACTTGAAAAATTGGAGGTGTAGGACTAAGAATTGTACTTGGTTCAATGTAGTAAATGACTGCTTTACCACATAGCCATCAACTATTTTTATTGCTGCATCTTTGTGACAATTTATAGGATATACTCTGATATACATAGTGGATTGTTTTGCAAAAACCCTATGTAAATCTAGGATTTTCTGTATTCTGTCTTCTATATTAAGATAATAGTTGAAAAACCTGTAGGTTCTGAAAATATTCCTGTATAAAAATTTTCTTGGAAAGTGACTTGAGTTGAAATTACATTAAAGCTCTTTTACCCAACAGAAGTGATTTAATATAATTATTTAAATTTAATGTTCAAGACTGACCCATTATATAATATATATACTATTTACTTTGAACAAAACAAAAACTAGTCAAACAATTTATTTTAATTTGCGTATTCTTTTTATTGTTATCCATCATTTCACATATTCAATGATGATCGGTATAAAAGAAAATATAACAGAAAAAATTCTGAAAAAAAAAATAAAAGCTAATTTTGAATTAAATAATTGAAAAATAAATGATGATAAGGAATAATGTTAATCAAGGATATAACTGAAAGTTAGATGTGAGAAACTTAAACGTTATTATTAACTATTGTGTATATTATTTTATAAATATAACAATTTCAACAGGAGATACTATGTTGCTTCAGTGCAAAGCCTTTTTATATTGGCAATATAATAAAACCTGGAAATATAAAGAATTTATCTTAACTGATTTAGTTAAATATAATGAAAAATATTGTGGAGGCAACAAGTGAGGACTATTATATATATTTTTAGTTTCATATTTTATTGAAAAAAAAAAAAAACTAAGAAATTTGTTTTACAATTTATTTAATAATGTTCGATAAGCATTTTTCATTCAGATTAATATATTATTACAATTTATAATTTACATAATTATTTACAAATTCTTGATAACAGGTTATGATCTTAAGCATAGCCATTATAACTGTCTTACCTATCTTTTATAATAAATAGTTCTATTTAATTCCATTTTCTTTTATACTTTCATAATGATATATTATTCCAGAAAGTTTGTTACAAAAAATACAATATAATACTAAAACACTTTTGTTTTCTGTCGTCATACATTTTCTAGATATATTAAATTGCTAAATTATATTTTCAATTGCTAATTAAATCTAATAAACAAAAATAATGAAACTGAAGCTTTCTTTTGCGAATAAATAACACAATAAATAAATAATATTTCTTTTTCAATTTTTTGATATCAAATAATTTGACACCCAGACTATAAATAATCTTAAAAATTAAACCGGAATTATAAATATATTCTTTATTTTATATACCACTATAATATAAAAAATTGAAAATAATATTATCTCGTCTTTTGATATGCATTTAATTTTAATTTTTTAATAGTATATTCTAAATCATCTTAAAAATATATCATTTAATTAAGACATGATCATTATAATAATAATAATAATAATAATTAAATTTAACCTGACAATTGAAGCATTATTAATATACTGTTATATAATTTTAGAGATAATTAAATTTTTATGGCAGTATTTTAAAAAATTTCTTACAATTCAGAGGCACATTATTTGAAAACTTGATTTGGGAGCACATACCTTAAAGCACAATATTTATTTAGGCATACAACAAACAACTTTATAAACTTATCATAAAAATCACAAAAATTTTCATAAAATTGATTCACTTAATGCAACGATGTAGAGAAATGTAGTAATAAAACTTATTTTTTTTTTTTTAAATCTTATTTACTTTCCAAAATGTCGATAATTTTCTATTTTCCTACTATATATAGCAGATTTGTACAAAAGCTATATTTTCCTTCAAAAAATAATTTGATAATTAAAATATAAAATAACTAAATTCAGTGACATTTTTATACAAGCAACTTCTAGAAATGATGTATTCATATTATCTAAGCATGTGCAAATATTTTGAGAAAATTTTCCCTCTAAAAATTTTAACATTTTTTTTTATATATAATATATATATGTATGTGTGTGTGTATATATATTTAATCGCATATAAGATACTGGTATCAAACTTATATCAATCAAGATAGATATATGTCCAATATCAATCCAAATAATGCTGAAATTGGTTCATTCAGTATTTTAATTGTTCCAGATTTGTCAATAATCAAGAATTTCAAGGAGTCTTTAATAATTTTAATGCCTTTTGTGCTTTGTCACAAATATGTGAACTGCTATGTTCTGTTAGTGTTATTATGTCATCATAAATATTTAATTTCTGCAACTCCATTTTCATCATTTCTAAAAAATAAAGCATTAACAATACATTTTACTATTGTATATAAATATACATTTTTTTAATATAGAACTAGAAATATTTAATTATTTAATTAAATTTTGATCAATGTTAATTTTAAAGTTTAACCAAAATATATTACCTGAAGTAGTTAAAACAGCAAATAAAGTTAAAAGTTTATCAAGTATATCCACTGAATCACTAGAATGCTTTAAAAGTTGATGTGCCATTTTTAATAATTCTGCTTCTTTCAGTGTTTTTTCAGCTTCGGCTAATCATTATTAAAATAATATAAAAGTAAACTTTTAAATATTATAAATTATGATTCAAAAATATTTCAATTTAATATACAAAATTTAATAATTAAAATTTTAAACCGTAATATTCTTTAAAGTTAAAACAAATAATAATCATATTTGAAACAAAATTATTCCTTAGATTTTTATTGTTTCAATAACAGAATTGAATAAATCAGTCTTGGTAGCTTTAATTAAACAACCAGAATTTTCTATGTAGACTGTCAAAATAGGAAGATCTTGAAAAAGTTTATTTTGGCATCTACACAAAAAGTAAGGAAAATAGGTCACAGTCCTTGAAATGCTGTTACAAATTTGTTATTTTTCCAATAACAACATATATTTTTATAAAAATGAATTTTTGATTACAGATTTAAATAATAATTTATCTTAAATAATAAAATAGAGATGATGTGAATTTATAATAAATATAAAAAATTAAAATTTAGGAGGAAAAATATTTTGTTAGCTCTCTATATATATATATTTCATTCTAACAATAATTCATCTTAAATGATTAATAATTTAAATATTAAAATATTTTAAATGATTTTATTATAAAGTTTATTTTAATCCTAAAAAATTTAAATATATTCACATAAATAACTTTCAAAATACTTTTTAAAAAATGCTAATTGGATTTGTTCACTATCAATAAATATTTTTATATTATATGATAATCTTTCAAATCTTTAATATAATTTCTCTTTTTGGCTATATTTATTATTTTTATATTTAAATGTGTGTGAATGTGTGTGTGTGAATGTGTGTGTGTGTGTTTACAGTAGGTTTCAGAGATATGTAGATGCATAGATATTTTTGTTGATTTTCCATAAAATACCAATGAAAAATCCATTAAATAATTTACTTTTTGCAAAAATAATGCTTATGGGTCTTAAATTAATTATTTATGCTTAAAGTATGTTCTGTTTTCTAATACACTCATTCATGTACATCAAATTTAAGCATTACTGGTTTCACATAGTTTATGATTTAGAAGAAAATTTTTTGGACAAAATTTTAGAAAATTATATTTGATTATATAAATATCATTGAATATCTTTTATGTCTAAATCAATTGTTTAAACTTTATATATGATATTATTATAATAATGATAAAGCATTAAATATTTAAAAAAGAAATTTTGAAGCAAAACAGAAACATTAAAATCACAACTTTAAAAAAACTATCTGCTAATTTTACATTAAACATCAAAAAGTCAGTAACTACTACTACACAATTCACATAAATGAATGGGTTATGAGAGTCAAAGTTATGAGGGGAGAGAAAACTACTCACCACTGATCAGATGGCACTATACAGCTAGTTCTCGACTTACGACCTATGCAACTTATGACCATTCGAATTTACGACCACAATTGTAAAGTCGAATATGAAGTCGATAATGTGAATTTATAACATAAATTCACATTATTGTACAGTGTACAT
>WUQG02045963.1:0-29231 GCA_011317285.2 Androctonus mauritanicus
TAGGTCATGAATATTCATAAGTCATCCGCACCGGACACGAGACGTAAGGGGGGTTGGAAGTTCACTCTCTGATAATCAATTAGAGGCATAAGCAAAGTACCAGATGGGACCATTTATTCAGCTGCCGTGATTGCAGAGTACATTCTAATGAGATGTCATTCCGATGATTATTCCTATTGTTTATTTTGTTCTCTTATCTAAATAAGCATTCTGTCTCGTCTAACTAAATTATGTATATTAGATAGTTGTAACAACTTTTGCATCTAAACTGCCGAGTAAGTAGATGAAGAAGTGCAACAATTAATATACAGTAACCATTAAACAAAAAAAAAAAAGAGATGAAACGCAGTTATGTTGTTTTTTGATGTATAGACATCTTTTCCTGGAAACTTCTTCCATTACATGACAGTTGAAATAATGTGATGATGGTCATATGACAATGACGAATCGTTCGATTTCTTGAGGGCATTGCTGTACCTGGTATCGAAAGATGTGAAAGATGTCGTTGCCGAAGGTAGTTGAAACTCTTTAACTGGAAACTTCTAAAGCTGTAAATGTGTTTCAGAACTTATCTTCCGTTAAAAATATATAAAAAAAAAAGTCTAGAAGAAAAAAAAATTTTTTTTTATTTTTTAACTTTAGAAAGCTTTTACATTTCGCACTTTTATTCATGGTTAAAAAAACTAATTTTTAAATAAACTTTTTTTGGGTTTTTAATGTTTTTTTTTCTTTTTGGTGGAAGATATTTGTTTGTATTCATTTCCGCTGGTAGAACATAAGATTTTGTTAGCTTTTAGAACGATGCAGGATAGGAAATGTTTGGAAATATCGGTATCAGAATCGTTCAAAGTTATACCTCTCTGGGGATGTTTTTACTGAAACAAAACCTTGTTTTTCCTTTGGGACGAACATCCTTTTCCATTAGATATATTGAATCGGAAAAGTAAAACGTTTGTACGCTATTAACGTCGTAATGATTTTTAAAAATTTCATCACGAATTATGCGAAAGAATAAAGTTCGGATGCAGTTAAACAAGAAAATTTTACAATGCCTTTACGCCACTTCACAAAAATGCCTGTTTAATATCGTGTTATAATATAAAAAATATATATAAGTTATATGGTAGAATGTAAATTAGGTAAAAAATTTTTTCCGTTTTTTTTTTTCCTGTTAAATTGCGGTTACAGAGGTTACAATAAGAAAACAAATACTCGTTCACCTTTATTAAAAAAAACAAAAAAAAAAAAGAAAAATAACGGAGTTAAAATGTAAAAACGTTTCCGTCCATATTCAAGTAGAAAAAGAAATTTTTCTAATTGCTGGGATTCTTCACAAAACCATCTACTTTTCTTTCCCCTTGGGTCTACTTGGTTGCCAGAACAGACCTTTCTTTAAGGCACACATTCTTTCGCTTTCCCTATCCGAGATGGAAAAATAGATTGAAAATAGTGACTCGCCTTCGAAATTGTTCACGTTTAGTGCGTATTATCATACATATGAGTCATTTTAAATAGGAAATAAAGAAAAAAAAATGTATGTATATATGGTGGCGAAGTAGCAGAAAAATCTGAAATAGGTTTGAAGCAAAGATATCAGCGAGTAAATTGCAAATTTCCGATTCTTTTAATTAAAAACATTTTTTTTCTTCCTATTGCGGAATGCCGAAACACAGATTTATTTTCTTTCTTTCTATCGTTTAATAGGTTAAAATAAATAGGAAGAAAAAAAAATGGCGTGGTTATTGTGTTGTTACGTATGATCGACGAAAGAAAATAAAAAAATAGGAAAGTATTAGGCAAGAAGAGATAAGAAAACAACAGCTAGGTGTTGGTACCAACAGCTAAGAGAAGGCAACAAAGCCCAGGATCAGATATAGACAGACGGTAGGTGTTTCTTTAGACAGGAGCCAATGGAAGAAGTTAGAAAACTGTCTGTCGTTGAGTGAACTAACAGTAGACAGCCCTATCCATCTTACGAGATTCTTGTTTGTTGAAGTAGTTCTTAAATCCCCCAGGAATGGAAGAACAGATAATCTATATATCTCTCTCTTTCTCTCCCTCTCCACAAAAAACTGAAAAGTCATACTTCTTCATTATTATTCCGTAAAAAAAAAAAACGGAGAAATATATAAATAATTCCGCTAATCTGACTTTAATTAAAAATATCCATTCAATTTACGAGCCGAATCCAATATTATTAATATGGAAATATTCGGATGTAAAAATGGCTATTGTTACAGAGGAGAGAGAGAGAGAGAGAGAGAAAGAAAGAATAAATTCGGAGGGAGCCATGTGTAATAGAGGTTCTTAGTGTCGTCGACCGTAGTTTCCGATAGCAAGAACTGTTTGATCGATCGTTTTTAAGGGCTCACATTAACGTCTCCGTTCTACCATTAGATGTGACGAAGGATCCATCTTTGATCCCTTATATCTGCTACGCGTTTTCTTGCTGATGGATCGTGGCTTCACTCCCTCTGGCTGTCGCTATTTTCCGCTTAAAATGTAAATGAATTCCTGGTAATAAATCTAGTTTTGCCGTTTGGATTGGTGAACAGGTATTTAGATGGCTTTAGCGGAACGGGACAGTAATCAGTCACCCAGTTGGACAGGGCACCCATTCAATGCGCATGCCTGCACACTTATGCCTTTCGTATCTTAGCAAGAATGTAGAATCAGTTACACCACACCACACCTTTAGCAATGTTTATCTGGAGATTTAATACCTACCGTACTGCATTGTCTTTTCTCCATCTACTGCTGCCATTTTACATCATTTCCTTCTTTTTGTGTGTCTGCTGGAGTGCATATTCATGGCTATATTCAAAACTTATTCTCCTTTAGAAAATATTTCTTGGATATTTCCATATGCTCTTAGAAATATTTATATATTTTTATGGTTTGCTTTCTTATTGTATTTTTTCCATTTCTTTAAGTGCGTTTTTTATCTGTTTCTCTTCTCGTAATTTTATTTTTATTTTTATTATTATTTTTTTATGAACTTTCTTTCTTTTCTTGATGATAATTAATATTTTTTCCTTGCAAATTTATTTATTATTATTATTTTTTTTATGTTTTGCAAAATCTGATATTTTAAAATTCTATCCAATTAATCATAATTTTCATTTTCTTTTCTTTTATTTTTATTTTTTCTTTGTTTCTTCTTTCTTTTCCTTTCTTTTAACTAAAATTTTATTTTATTTAATTTTTAATTAAAATTAATTTTTAATTTGTCGTTTTTAATTATAATTAACTTTTAATTTTGTCGCATGTCTATGTTTTTTTTTTTTTTTTTTTTTGCAAATTTACACCCGGTTTGTAATTTTGTTTCTGTTTTCTTTTGTGCGTGTGTGTTTTTCTTAAATTGTTTTCTTTTTTTTTTGCTTTTTTTGAATTTTTAAAAATATTTATTACTTTTCTTTACAACATTTTTTTCTTTTTTTTTTACTTTTCATCTATCTTTACTTAACGAAGCAGCAATAACTACCAATTTACTTAACGATAACTAAGATGAGAAAACAAGAAATTTTTTTTATAAAAAAAAAATAATATAAATAAAAATATGTTTATTGTTTTGACACTAACAAGATTTATTTATTTTGAAATTCTAATTTTTCATATCAATTTTATTTACGTTATTGAATAAAATTAACATAAACAACAATATTTTTTCTGGACGTTTGCTTAAAGTTTATCAGAGAAAATACTTATAAAAATATATATATATAAGTTTATTTATATATTTTTTAAATAGGAATATTTTCTTATTAAAATTTCATACGAATAATTTAAGAATTCAATTAAATTTTTTATTTTTTTTAGAATATTTTGTGGGAATAACTGAGCGGAACCATTACACCTGATTTTATGCAAATCTGCATTAAAATATTTAATTATTTTAATTATAATTATTTAATTATTATATCAACGAAAGAAAATTTATATCTTTTTAATATATTTGCTGATTTTTTATTGTTATGTTGATGCCAAAACTTCATCAATAAGAAATCAAGGAATAAAAGAAAAAAAAAAGGTGATGGCCTATTGATATTTTCTCTGGGAGACGATCGCAGAAACATCATTAGAAACAATTCCCTGCATTTTTTTTCGTCTGTTGTTTTTATCAGATGCTATCGATTTGTTTCTACTATGTCATTCACCCAATCACATACAAAACATCGTAAAGTTCTTCATAAAAGAAAGATTTTCCGGCTCTCTTAACTTCATCAAACATTGCTATAAATCTAGAAAATAGGGAAGAAAAATAAACATATTTACGAATAAACAGACATTTTTCTTTAGTGAAAAAATTAAAATATACAAAGTTTAAAGAGATTATAAAAGTGAGCGAATATAATCCCGGTTTCTCATTAAGATTTTTGTTAGGAGTATAGGCTTTATATATATATATACAAGACAGCAATTACTGTCTTGTTTACTTCGAAAGGAAAATTTTCTACTGCTGCATTATTTTCTTTTAATTCCGAATAATGTTATTGAAGAAAATCGTAAAGAAAGAAGAGAAAAAAGTATACAGAAAAGTCTCATTAAAAGTGTTGCAGAGTCAGCAGTTGGAGACTATCAATTCTTATATATATAGGTAGTGGATTTGGACGTCATTGTAAGAAGTTCGCTTATACATACATCAAAGTGACTAAACTGTTCTATTGAAAATGTGTAGATTTCCAATACCTCCAGGGACCAAACACCCAAAAAGCAGAGTAATGAAAGTACTGTCGAAGGGCCAGAAAGAGAAGAAGAAAAAGAAAAAAAAAGGAGAAGAAGAAGAAAGCGGATTCCGGTTGTGCAGCGAGAGAGATGTTGTGGAAATAGACGACGACAGAGAGCTATAGAATGTTCCAAAGGAACGACCCTTAGGGAACAAGTAGCCATTTGTCTCCTTGCAGCTACTACCAGCTAGGACGTATACCATCTTGGGAATTGATGCATCGGTTCGACTCGCCAGGAAATCGCTCCATCTTCTACTGAAATCTTATAAAAGATTCAACCGACTTAAATGCTTACATCATTGCCACGCCAGTTATTACGTGTGTTAAATCCTTTTCTTCTCTCTTAATGAATCACTCCTTAAACGACATCGCAGTCCTTTTCTCGAAGACAAATTACATTCGACTTCAAAGAAAAGAAAAAAAAAGAAATTAAAGCAAATAAATAAAAATCGTAAATTTTTTAATAAAAAAAATAAACGGATATGGATATATTAAAAAAACTAACATAATTAAGGAAACATAATCAGTAGGTTTATCGATTTAACCGCTGAAAAATGTGATTAGTTATCTCTAGCTTTTCTGTAAAAATTTTCTCCTATTCCCATATGGATCGTAAGAGATTGAACGTGTTGATATTAAACAATTGTCATTTGTATGTTTTTTTTTTCCTGTTTTGTAGGAGGAAAATGGTTGTAATTGTTTTTCTTTATTTATCCTCTCTCTCTTGTTGTTCGGAAGAATGGGCGAACTTTAACGACAATGTTAACAGATACCTAATGGATGTAATACAATACAATTAATGGTTTTTTAAATATCTACAGCTGTAAAATAACTGTAACCATACGCGTCACGGTTGCAACATATGCAAATGCATCAGTTTCTCTTTCTCTCTTCTTTCATGGAGATCCATACGCGGATATCTATTAAATTAATTGTTTAACAGAACAGATATTCATATAAAAAAAAAGAAGAATTATGTAGATAAGTAACTAATTGGTTTCAGAATCGAAAGATTTATGCAGTGGAATTACAGTAATCTCTGAAGATATTCAAACAATCGTAATATCAGAATACCTTATTGCTCTTTCTTCTTTTTTTCTTTTTTTTTCCGAAGTTGATTATGCAGAAGTCATTTAGAAATTCTTTCAAATTAAAAAGTCTTAAGAAACTTCCATCTGACGGCAATCAGAGTAAAAGAAACTCCCTAGAAAATATATATGTATTTTTTTTTTTTTTTTTAAAGTAAAAATTCTAACTGCTTTCTTGCAATAGAAAAACGTTCATAATATCAGAAAAGTTTTCGGCGGAAGAAGAAGAAGAAGAAGAAAACATATAAAAACACGATGACGTCCGAAAATTTTCTTTATCTTTTTACGATTTTTCATTTGTTTTCGGAAAAATTTCCGAGATTAATTATAATAATAATATTATTAAAACGAGAAATGATATAAATTTAAATTTATAAAATTAATTTCGGTGTTATGAAGGTGCGGACTGCTGCCATTAATTATAATGTTAGAGAACACATAAATAACAGCACTTAACGTGTTAAATAACAAGTTTTTAACGTTATAAATCAGTTTTTATAACATAAAATCAAATATTTTTGCATATAACTGTTTACAGTCTTACAGAATCTGCTTATAAAGCGAAAATTCTGATTATTTTTAATGCATACACATAAATATTTCACTTAAACACATTTAAATCCGAAAATATCGATTAATGGCAAAAGAATTTTATATACACCAAAACTTGTAAAATAAATAAATAAATATTTCTTTATTTTTTTATTTATTTTTTTTTTGTGCTCGAAATTACAAAGTTTTCGAAAGAAAACTCCTAAATTTAAAAAAAAAAAAAATTCGAGATAGAGCTTAAAATATAAATCACATAAAAAATATTGAGATATAGTCTTTTTTTTCCCCCTTTCGCTCTCTTTTTTTTTGTTTGTCTTTCACACTCAGGAGCGTTATGTTTATGTTTTTGTGTGAATTTTAAAATAATCGTCAAAGTATACCAGAATATAAAATCTTGGAAAGTCACAATATTTTTCTTTTCCTTTTTTTTTCAAAGTTTTACTTTGAATTTTTCATATGTCGCTGGTTTTGGAATTTGTAATATATATATATATATCTCCCACACATACACACATATATATAACTTATATATATATATAACATTTTGAATTTATAAAAGCAGCATAAAATAAGATATTAGTAGAATAAATGAATACTATAAGCGATTGCCATAAATAACTTAGCATGGTAATGATGTAGATGACCGAATATGAAAACTTTGTAATGTTATGATGTTGTTTATTTTGGTTGTCAGCTAACATACATAGAGAGAGAGAGCTACAGGTAGGTCGGTAATGCCTTTAAATATTTACGTTGCTAATTTGTTATGTTGGTTTGCACTGACTTAACTCGAGTGTATGTTCGATTTGATCGATTGTCACCAGTAATCAGAGGGTTCTACGTGCTGAAATATTGATGTACCACTTTCTCTACCAGATTCCTGTCTTGTACACACGAATTACTCATGCAACTAGCGTGTTTACCTTTACGCTTAATATAAAAGTAGAAGAAGAGCAAAAATGGAGTCTGGTTTGTTTGATTATTTTTCTTGAAATATTATCTTGATAGGTTCAAAAATTAATTTTTGGTTAGAGAATATCGCGTATTATTATTTTTTTTTTTTTATACGCCATATAAATTTTTTGGTTTGAGAAAATAGATGGCTAATTATAACGTGGACGTTGTCAGTTATGGTTAAACTTTAAATTTTTCTTTGGAAAATAATTGCAGCAATATGAGACTTTTTACAGCAATTTTTGATATAAAATTATATTTAGATGAATAAACAATTTTTTTCATAAAATTAGATATTAATAGAATAACTATATTTATGAAAAAAATGATAAAAAATGGAAACATGACCACTTTGAAGTCTATACCATTATACTATAATTGAAACCAGATTTGTGTCCGTTTTTTTCGTGGTTCCTTTTTTTTTATTAATTCGGGAAATTATCAAATTATCTTTTCATTATAGCAACAAAAGAGAATTTAATGTCAAAGTAAACCTTTTTAATAATGATGAATGACAAAGTTTAAAAGTATTCGCTTGAACATTTGATTTAGTGAAAAATTGGACAGTGGAGACAGTTAATACAATACAAAAAAAGGGAAAAAAATCTAAAAATATCTTGGTCTTATCGAATTCTCCCATTAACGTCAGTTTTCCATTACAGCAGTAAATACCAAAGACCTAAGAATCCCTTCTCGTTTCAGATGGTTGGCTAACTCGCCATCAATCTGGAGCAACAGCTGGCTTGTTTCACGCTCCTTTGCAAGAGGTCACACAACTCCACTAAAACGCATCTTAAAACTTATTGCCAGAAAAATCAGTAAACAAATTACTTGTTTAATAACTTTATAACAATAATAATAATAACAACTGTTTATTTATTTAAATAACTTTGATATATCCGTATATAAGAATCTTACACGTAACGTTTTGGAAATGTGTGATCGATACGCGTTTAATGGCGAATCGTTAAAGAAAGTAAGAGATTGTTATGTCGTGTGATATTTGTATCCGCAGCGAATATTTATTCTACGTTGCATCTTTTAATGCTTCAACACTTTTGCAGGAATAGTATGTATCTTCTGATGCTCTACCAGTTCTCATACATCTTCTGATGCTCCAATAGTTTTGTAAGTATAACACACATTTTCTGATCCACCAAAAGTTTTGTAGGAATAACGTACATCGATGCTCCAACAGTTTTGTAAGAGTAACATACATCTTCGATGCTCCAACAATTTTACAAGAGTAACATAAGTCATCGATGCTCTAACAATTTTGCAGGAATAACATTCATTTTCTGATGATCCAACAGTTTTGCAAGAGTCTGATTTAAATTATTTTTTTATTTTTTTCTTATTCATTCCTAGGTTCGAAAATTAATTTTGGTTAGCGAATATCGCATATTGACATACATGTATAGAGCAACATACATCTTCGATGCTCCAACAGTTTTGCAGGAGTAACATGCATCTTCTGATACTGCAACAGTTTTGCAGGAATAATATACATCTTAGATGCTCCAACAGTTTTGCAGGAGTAGTATACTCGTATATCTTCGATGCTCTAACTGTTTTGCAAAAGTAACATATATCTTCGATGCTCCAACAGTTTTGCAGGAGTAACAATCATGCAAACTATTGAAGCATTAGAAGATGCATCGTAATACATAGACTCTCTCTTATTCAGCCACATTTTTATTGACCTATGAACAGAAATAAAAACAAAAAAAAAAGAATAAATAATTCATAAGGAAAGAAAGTGGTTGAAATTACGAGAAGGTACATCATATATCACAATAATTCAACTGCTATTTAAATTAAATAATTCCTATCAAAAATTGGCGCGATTTGGAGTTTCTGCTTCAAAAAAGCTTTAAATCATAATGGTAAATGAATATTACTGACTTTTTTTTTAATCCAAGTAAATTTTACTTAAATAAAATTTACAGGTTTTAAAATAAATAATATATATATATGTTTGTTTATTTATAATTTATAAATGGTATTTTACATGTATTTTCGGATTAACCGGCCATTCGTTTATCGATCCGAGATCCGGCCGCACAGGGGCCGGTTAACAGGAAGTCTACTGTAAATATTTGCTGCGGATATACAAAATCGCACTACACGACAGTTTCTTACTTTTCAACGATTCGATATCAATATCCCATACGTAATTCGATACACGATTTCCTTACAAATAATAAAGAGAAGCAATGCCTCCCGGGCATTTGTACATACACGCAATTCATTTCTCGATTTATGGATTTCTCTACAGAGTGGCCATTATTATTATTTTTATAATAAATATATTTATTTGATCTTTATAAAAATTATTATTATTATTTTTATTATATCGTATTCCTGTTTGTCTATTGTGAGATTGTCTTCAGCCAGACGTCCAGACTTTTGGGATTACAAGAATATAAAAATGATTTACTAACCGTTACGTCAGTTTGCTATTCTCCACTGCATATGCTATTTTAACTGAAAGATTTATTATTGTTATTATTATTATTATTATTATTATTATTATTATTATTACTACTACATCAAAATTCGTTTTGTTTGTATCCGTTTGAACGAACTCATAAGGGAAATTTAAATTGGCGTTAATAAGAAATTTCGTAACGGTTTTGAATTTTAAATGAGTTTTATCTCGATACATCATCGTGAATATGAAGTAGAAATGGTTTATATTATAAATTTCTCGTGTTATACGATCTTTATAATAGGCTATTCTAGTGAATAATGCGATAATTTTCGTGTATCAGGACATTTAAATATGAATGATCAAAAGTTATTCAGGAGAATATTAATAACGAGTTTTATAAATGTTACATGAAGGGAAACGGAATCTCTTTTGGATGAGGCGAGTTCGGGGATGTCGTTTTAAGAAAAGATGGAATCATGCTACAGGTTTTCGACTTTGTTCGTCACGTGATTAATGACGTAAATATTTTCAAACCCCGAGTTAAAAGTAAAATAGCAGCTTGGCATCTTGCCACAATCGTTTGCTATTGACCCGCAATCTTTTAACAAGTTCATTAATGGATTGGAGAACCTTGTTCCTTTCAATTGAAATTAAAGAGTAGAATCAGAACTTCGCACTTTAATTCATTTAAAACGATCAAAAGACGGATGGAAACTTTTGAACACGAATTTTCGCGAAGATTGTCGCCGATACACACGCGTGTAGAAAATATGGCGCGTGGAAATATTTTTAATTTATTAAAATTTTATTCTTTTTTTTTAAAAAAAAAAGGAAAAACTAATCTAAAACCGAAAGCTGATCTTCGGGTTATGGCGAGAAATAAGTCGTTTTGAGAAGCCGAAAAAATACCTTTGATATATTAAACTTTTGAGAGAAGTCGTTCCAAGTTTTCTCTGGATTATAAAACTCTACAAAAATTGAGAAGGGGAAGAAAATAATAAAAAAAATAAAAATAAAAATAAAAACTTATTTTCGGAAATATCCGCCATCAAAAAAATAACATAACAATATAAACTTGTAAAAATTTCCGCTTAAAACCTTAATAACGTGGCAACAACTATAAAAGGATAATTTAATGATTTATTCGCTGCATCAATTGAAACGTAATTAGTGTCTAAATGACGCTAATTCGGTCTGGATTCTAGGAGAAATATTTAATTTTATTTTAGCAAATATTCCATTTATTAAAATATTCCATTAAAGAATGAAAAATAAATAATGCACAGAGCACACAGTTTATGTTTAAAAGAAAATAACTTCTATCGATTGAACGGTTTACAACATTGTGACATTTCGAGGTAAATTTACTAAATGCACATAAATATTTACGTTTATACGTGGTGAAAAGTAAACCAAGAAACATTATTAAATTTTAATAATATTAAACTCTCACCATTTCGCATATTTTTTGAGAAAAATGACTTTATATCAAAAATTTACTTGCCTTCTTACTCGTTGGATATTAATGTATAAAGAAGGCTCGAAAAAAGTAAACTGTGACCCAGGCCCGTTACAAATGAGTGGCTCCACTTCAATCCGATAGTGAAAAAATATATGGATAAACTAAATTTCGGTGGGCCTTGTGAATCGGCGGCACAGGCCAAATGACCGTGTTGCCGTCTTATAAAATTACATTTGTTTTTTTTTTTTTTTTTTGCAAAGAGAATCAAGAGTAATAAAAAAAACTGACGTTCAGTTAAATAATACGCTGTCATAAATATATAAACAGCGTGAAGTAAATTGAATAGTGGATTTAAACAAAAATTGGAAAAAATAAGATTAATTTTTCGTTCGTCGAATGTGATTTTTCACCATTGTTGATAACTTACGGGCATGCGAGTAATTTATTATTACTTTAAGATTACAAAGGTAAAAAAAATCTATTCCGTTGCCTTTGCTATTCATTTTTAAACATAAACTAGTAAGGGGGTAGACTTAATACTTGAATAATAAATGCAACGAATGCCATTGTTAGAAACCGTTCTGTCGAACATTCTACAGTTAATCTCCGAAAATAAAAGGATGTAGGGTAGATAACTAATCCCAATTTGTCTCAGATTTTAGAGCTAACGTTAAGAAGGAAAGGAATAGAACAGCGGTTGCAGGATTACCTAGAGTGAGAGAGATTTCCAGTCATCGCTTTAATAGCAAAAGAGTCGAACTAATACCTTTAGGATTTGATCAGGATTGAACAAATTGTTTTTATCTTTCTGCTAAAGATCCTTAAAGATATTCTAAGTAATATAGCGAAAGATGAAAACCCGGAATGCAGAGATTTACTTGAAAGTGGGGATAATATCACATAGCGCACTGCTACTGCATCCATGCTTCCTAAGTGATAAGTAAGTGAAAAATATGAAAGATTTATAAAAATAAACATGTTTTTTCTAATGAGATGTGCCGGATATAACTCAGTTTTCCTTTTTCGAATTGACATGGAGACCTATCTTCAGCCTTGAAATCGCAAGAGATTGCAAAAGACTAAGTTTCAAGACGCATTTGCTTTTGATGTAAGCCTGGGGGATTACTATACTCTGTCATTAATTGGTTTCTAGTCACGTGGGGAGAACGTAATTAAACTAGCAACTCCAATAAAATTACTGGCATTTACTTGAAGGTGCATATTCTGCCAGTTGGTTGGTTTTACTTAATCCAGTGTCGAAATTAATTTATTGTTTGGCATCTACGTCTTGTGGTTATCTTTAATCTCTGGGATATGTCATCTAGTAAGACAGGAAATCGTTTATGCTTAGTATTTACTCGTTCCTTATGTGGAAAATAATATAATTTTGTTAGAAAAGGATTACTCTGAATCAGATTTGTAATCGGATTAAAATTATATGATCAGTCAACCCTGTTTCGATGACTAATGTTTAATTTGCAATTGGTTGCAGAATTATGTAAGCTATTAAAGTGAAAGATTGTTAATTATTTTAAACAACATTTGATTAATTACTAGAGTTAAAATAAGTTACAAAATTCTGTACATGTTGAGAATACATAATCATAACTACAAGAATATCAAAAGCGTTTCTCTTATGAAAAAAACCGAATTTAATTTTATTAGCAATTACTCATGGTTGGCATGGAATACAAATTTATTTCTAAGAAATTCGATTGCACAAATAATATCTAAACAGAAATTCTAACAAAAATAAAATAATGTCTTTAAATAGCAGTTTTAAACGTGTTCAAATGTTAGCAAAAGTTTTCAGACATGCAGCACAACAGCCGAATTTTGATTAAATTTTGATGAATTTCGACTCTAAAGAATTTTTAATGGAAACATATCTACACGGGAACGAGACATAATAATAAAATTCATTAGGAAACAATAGAAATGAGAAAAAAGTCTCTTTTAGCTTTAACCGAGCAGCAAGAGCAATTTAAAAATCGAAAAACTGAAGAGTAAAATATTTAATAACTTCCCTTGGTAATAAATTCGTCTGAAACTTGTTGTTAAATTAAATATTTTATCGTTTATGTAAACAATCATCTGCATTTCGAAATACAAACAAAATAGAGATCATTCCATATTTATGTAACGGACTAACCATCACACGGCTTTTACTTATCGCCGCATGCTTTGGTCTAAATGTTAACTAAATTTAATTAATTAATCCTGTAAGTTTAATTTAATTATAACAGTATCTTCATTATATAAATCACTTATACCTGGAGGCATCATAACGTCATACATGGTGAAGAGAATGTGTGTGTGTATAATGTGTATATATACAATGGATAATCTAGTCGAGAGCAGGTTGATAGTACTAATTATTCACAATGTACAATAAACACGACATTTTGAATGCGTGTAGATAAGCAGTAAGAGTGCAAATTTAACAAAATCGACTTAAATTTACTTTAAAAATACGAATTATCTAATGTTTAATTATCGTATTTCGGTTAAATTTTCCCAGAAGAATATCTGTTTGCATTCCTCTAATAGGAAGTATGATCAACATATTGAAAGCAGTGTGTTGCTGGAAGGAAGTAAAAGCAAAGATATTAGTTGCTTATGCAAACAGACAGTTAAAAGTACTTTAAATTAAAACTTATGACGTTTTAAGCTTCTTCGTGTCACTGTTATTATACAAGTGGTAAATGGTATTATTTTTCTTCTTAAATGGCCATTTCATACGTTCCTCTTGTACGTAGACAAACAAAAAAAAAAGCGAGAATATTTATATATAAGCTTATATATATAAAAGGAAAAATATATATTGTTAGAAACTTTCTGTCTAAATTAAAGGAGTTTGTAAGCTGCATCATGAATGAAAGATAATGCAATCCTGCTTGGACTACCGAAAACAAAAAAAAAGAAAAAAATGGAATTTTTACGAAGCACGGGGAAAAAAAGGAAAAAAGAAATTGCAAATTGAATCATCGCATAGAAATCGTATTGCATGAGAAACTTGAGAGAGTAGAATTCTGATTTTTAGAAAATCCCTTCGGATTTGTATTATTAATATAGGAACTTCTCGACTTGCATAGTTTTTACATTTTTAATCAGCGTTATGCGAATAGAATTTATTCATGTAAATTATTACGTAAGTTTTATTATAAATTAAAAACATCATGTTCTATAAACAGGTCTCAAAAGAGTTGAGATAAGATATCATTCTACTCCGAAAGCCATAAAATCATATTTGGGATTCTTCTGAGACCATACAAGCCTTAGCTTGTAGGATCTTGTATGGATATAGAAGAGGTCCTGTTTGCTTTCTATATCCAGCGTTTAAATTATGGGGGAATGGGAGGGAATTTCCTTGCTTCTTAAATTTTTTTCCCTCACTCTAAATGGTACTAGTCATTCCATCCAAGGAAAGAATTCCTCCTTTCTAGACTTGAATATTATAACTTGAATTCAATTTAATACAATTTTGATATTATCTAGCGAGTGCGAAAGAGATTTTTCTATAAGGAATTTACAAATGTCGAACTTACAATGTAAACTCGAGACTGATAGTTTAATTACCATAATGCTCATCAGCATTAATGGACCAACACTGCAAAATTTTAATGATGTAAAGTATGCAGAGATGTGGCTGAAAGCAGGAGGGCACAACAGTACGAATGCTCCAACTTTACATGAAAATCAGTTGATTTAAATGCTCTCCTCCCTTGTATGTAGATAATATATATAAAGTCAGGCCTATATCTGACCTGACTTTATATATTATCTACATACAAGGGAGGAGCTACTATTAGGATAGGTAGATACAAAGGGAGGATAGTAGTTACAATAGTTATTATGTCATACGGTAACCACTATCGAAAGTTAACTATTGACGATAACGTTATTGGCATTAACGCTAACTCTTGTTACAACAGTGTCGTATAAATTATAAAAACATTTTTTATAATATTTTCAAGCTAAGATCTTTTATAAGCAGTCGAATTTCAGAAAACTGGAGCTTTCTGTAGCTTTTATGTTAGGAAGAAAAAAAAAAAAATAAAGATTAAGCGTAAGAATAAAAAGATGGAGCCAACATTCTGCTATAATTCTTTTAGTGTAACTGTAATAACTAGTCTTATTATGGTTTTATCACTTATCTAATCATTATTTGTTCAATCTTCCTCAGTACATATTTCTCTTGGTATGGATCGTTTATCAACAGCTAGTCCAACTCTCCGATATAGAAAGTTGTCTCCGGAGTATGACAAGATGTCATCCGATGTGTCATCAAGCGTTGGACATAGCACCCAAACAGAAAAAAAGCTGTTTCCTGAGTTACACATCTAACAGAATTTAATATCCTACAACTTGAAGCATTCCAAAATACATCAAAATATTTTATTGCAAATTGTTTTTACTAGCTACATTCTTTAGTGTATATAAATCTGCCAATCTATCGATTTTTTCGAGTCCGAAATTTAGCGATTTTCGCTATTTATAAGAAGGTAAAAATAAATAAATAAATAAATTATCAAAAATTAACATTTTTGATTAATTAAAAATTAAAAGAAATTAGTAAAATCTGGAAGAGTAACAAAGTTATAACCGTTTGGAATCAGCAGTGCGGCGTTAATTAGCGCATTTAATTAAAAATAAAATTTGATGGTTATCGGAAAGAAAACTAAGGGCATAGATTCATTTCAAAAGTTAACTTATATCAAATTACATTGTAGTAGTTTGTTTTCTAAGGAAAAAAAAAAATTAAAAAAGAACCATTCAGAATCACTCAAAGAGAAGAATCTCTTCTTAATGAGCATTTGTTTTGGTTTTTGAGTTCTGTAAAACTTTGTATTACTTGTGTAATCTGTATCTGTCCGTTGATGCAGAAACATTCTTGGTGTGCTTGACAAAACTCGAAAGAAACCGATGATCATTCCACAGAATTTAATTTTATGTTGGTTTTTGATGTTCATCGAATTTAATTTCCAACTAATAAAATCAAATCGCGTATTAATATTTAATCAAAAATAATGAGAACTATCAGAAACTGAATCGCATCTTCTTCTTTCTGTAACACTTCTGTATATATTTATACATAAAGTTGTATAGAATATAATAGAAAAGAGTAGCGAAAAAGCAGAAGAAAACTAAGAAGTTAAGGATAAAGTTTCTCGGTTTTATCCCGGATGAAATATTTTCTTGAAAATAGACAAAAAAAAGTTTGAGTGAAGTGCAATTCCGCAGTTGTTGTCGTCTATTGGATCCAATACTATTATAGTTTTTATATTTCGTAGAAGATTCGATTACACACGATTCAAGGAAGAAAATTTTCGGCAGATAGCTTTCGGACCTTTTGTCAGTTTTTGATCAAACGGCACTTCATTGCTTCGTGTTTTCAACAACCTCGATTTGCTCTATTGAGCTATAATGAAAAAAAAAGAAAAAAAAAAGAAACTATTGGGTAAAGTTTATCAACTCGAGGACGAGTTTAGAAATTTTTATTTTATTTTTCCAATCTTATTTTTCTCTGCAACGCGGTTTTTTGATTAAAAAACGTCGCGAATCTGTTCGTATAACCGCGAAAATAGTCATATTTTTCGTGTTTCTGTAAACGATTGGATAGAAAAATCATTAGCAAAAATGTGTGTTTGTTAACCGTGAGAATTAATCTCGAAAAGAATATTAATAAAATGATTTGGCGTGATTGTTTACCATTTTAATTGTTATCATATAAAGCAGAAATGATTAAAAATCTTTCTCTTTTAAAAACGGCGTAAAAATAATTACGTTTAATATGAATATATCGTGTTTAACCCGAGAAACAATTAACATCGTTCTTAATTACTTTCCTTCGGTTATTAATAACGAAAAAGAAAAATTTTTGCAAGGATTAGAAAAATAAAATGTCGCTTAATTTCTGAATCCACTTATATGCTAAATGCAAAATTGTCATTGTTAAGTCGGTTTGACAAATGAAATCGTTTCTGATTCTTTCCTCGACCATTTTTGGGCCCTTGCCAAAGTTGTTTGCACTAACTTCATCTACATTGCCTTTTCCTAATGATCCTATTGCTTGCTTACCTAAGCAGAAAGCTGATAAACATTTTTTATATTAATCATCTCGGATGGAGGGGAAATATCAGCCATTAATTATTATACCGCTCTTCCTAAAATTCTCTATTGTCTTCTTTCTCATTCATAACCATCGATTAAGATACTCTCATAACGTACTAATATCGTGCAGTTTCTTAGTAAGATGCTATCCTCTCTCTCTCTCTCTCTTTGTGAAGAATCGCCTCTTTAATGTTCCACATCATAACTTTACAAGATAGAATGTTTTCCTCTTCTTACGAGGTACCAAAATTTCAATTTTATTCTTATATGCGATTACTCAACTGCACAACTACATTAATATCACTTTTTATCATAACGATATATATGTATATTTTTATTCGCTGGTTAGTTGTGGAAGCGGAAGAAAATTGGATAAATTCGAATTTATTTTTTTCTTCTGGATAATTTTTAACTAGATATTATGATTCTTGCCGAGATTAAGCTCTGAAATGTTTTCTTCTTAGTGAATCAACTGACAAAGATTGAATTCTTTTTATTGCGTTTAGAGAGTCAATAGTGGAAAAGCAATTTATGTGGCGAGAACTTCTTCACTCTCTAACAATGGACAAACCGATCGCATTAACTTTTTAACCTAGAAAAGAAAAAAAAATTTAACCGTTCTAGTAGATAAATCCACCCCGAAAGAATTTTAAACACTCTCTACTAGAGCGACAAAAGCTTTTTAATGAATCTTTAATTACGGAATTAATGCTTTACAGAAATTTTTCTCATACCCGTGTCCCGGTTTTTGATTGCATAAATCTTCAGGAAGACACGATAATAAATTTTGTCTCGGTAATAAGTTCCAGTCACGGTTTCTATATAAAATAATAAAGTGTGACATAAAATTTTACAGTCGCTGGTTTACAACTCGGTTATTTCTCACATTTAAGAGATCGTTGAACATGTTCAAATTATCTGAAAATTTTATCTAATGGAGTTGTCAGAACGTGACTAAATCCTTCTAAACCAAAACGGTTTAAAAGAATAAAAAAAAATTCTTTTGATCTGTTTTATAAAGACGTTAAATGCCGTTCCAGGTATTCCTATAAGGATTAAGTATTCAATAGGCGTTGTATTTTATATAACGTCACGGATTTTATAATGTACAGTAAATAGTAAATTCACGGAAGCCAAACCGACTGAACTGTAAAGACGTGACTGGAACTTTTACACGCTTTCTATATACAAGACAGTAATTTAAATCTTTTGGTATTCAACCTCTGGCTGAATACGTCCATCAATTGGTTATACACTTCTTCTTTTACATTCAGATATAGATCACGCTACCAAACTTCTACACGCAGGTATGAAGAATTTACGAAACAATCACCGAACGTTTTCTATCTTTAATTTTAATTAGCCAAGCTTTTATAAAATATTAACTCTTTCATTGAAAGAAAGTAGCAACCTCTGTTTATAATTTTATCGTCTTCATATAATATTAAGCCATCTCCACAGAAAACACTATAGTGTACCTGTCTATACCGAGTCCTAAAAAGACTCGAAGTTTCAACAATAGAATGCGTTATGATTTCTGAATTCTTAACATTATTTATGAAGTCGAACCGAGATAGTTACTTTTGTTTACTTCTTGTGACTAATGGAAGCTGTTCCGGCACCATTCCAAATCCATCATCTTTCCTCCTACAGCAGCAGTAGCAGTACTTAGTAGCAGTAGTATATACAGAGTCAGTCCAGCAAGCTATTAACCTCTAACAGCTCTTATCTTAGAAGGTAAGGCCACAGAGTAATTTCGTATGAATGATTGAACAAAACAATATTTACTTTATATTAAATTTTAATCTCGTAAAAAGTGTGTTTCAACTTCAAAAAACTTGGAAACCGGTAAAGGAAACATCGCAAAATTTATATAATTATGATTCTCACGTAAGGTGTTAGAAATATTTCTCTGTGTGAGTTCTCTGTCTGAAGCTAGAAAACGAAAAAAAATCTTTAGTGCAGAATCAAACAGAAGAGAAGGTCAATTGGCTAGAGTAGTAACCAATATCTTCAACATGCGTACGACTCATCCCTAGAGACTTTCAGCAATGGAACTACACCATCACTGGATGGAAGTGTGTGCGAAATGCGATTAAGTCTCTCAATAGGAAAATACTTAAGAGAAACGCCAAGAACATCAGCTTCTAACATCGATAATTAACTAACTTAGATTCCAAATATTTTATTTTAACAATTGTAAAACTATGTATCGAACTGAACTTGCTGATAATTCTGCTACAGTATATTAAACAATTTTTTTAGCCTATTTCCAAAGGAAAGCAAGACTTGTAAGATGGCCATATTCGTTGTTTGAGTTTGTTTGTGTATCTCTACTAATAACTCGAACTAATTAGTAGATTTTCATGAAATACTGTAGAGATATTCTTTAATTAAGAGTAAACATCGAATCTCATCCTTCTGCTTTAACTATTTAAAATGATGAACATTCGTACACTATCAATAATAACTTTTGAACTAATCGATTGATTTCTATGAATTTTAGCAGCATGGTAAAAAATATTAAATTATAATTTGGAATAAAAATAATTAATCCTGCATATTCATCCATTTAAAAATGGCGTACATTCAAAGTTCTGAAGTATGGAATTATCTGAAGGAAAGTGATTATGAAAACATATTATTTCTTTAATTATTGCAAAAATAACTGGCATTATCCGAAAGTGGACAAGCAGTTCAGCCTGTTTACTATATTATCACGAAAATTTATCAAAAGAAGATATTATTAAATATCTACATCTATCGCATGAAAAGCGATAATTGACATCGATATTAATCGATATGAATATTTATATCGATTAATCGATATAAGTATTGATTGATTAACAATACTTATATCGATATTATTTAAGATATTGATATTCTGATTAAGATGTCGATATCAATAAATTGTGATATAATAATATCGATATAGCATTTAGATCGATTAATATCGAAATCAATTGATGTTAATTGTGATTAATCGATATCGTTTAATATCAATATCAATTTCATAAGCAAGAAAAGATATCAAACATTCAAAATTTCTGTGATTTTTTGGTTTCAAAGTTTGGTTATATACTTCGCTACGTGTTTAGCTTATAAGAAGTGACAACAAAGTTACTCGTTGCCGAATAATCAGATAAACTATATCGATTAATATCAATATTAATCGATTAATGCTAACTTATTTATTCTAAGAACGGTTTGGAGTGACATTTTTCGATTTAAAACTTCTAAAAACATTAAAATAAAACACGCAAAACTAAAAATCGATCTCTCTCTAATTAATATTTTTATTAATAAAAATTATAAATGCCTCGTTCGATTAAATTCACTAAAGCCTCACACAATCTTTCGAATAAATCCTTTTATTATTTATCAATATATGAAATAGCTAATTTACAAATATCATCAAACAGAATTATTTATAAATAAACAAACCATCCCTCTTTTGATATATGCGAGATATCGAAATAATAAATTAATAACTATTTACATTCAGACTTAATAATTTTTTAACGAATAAATAATTCTTGGTTTGAGACAACTTGCCGCATTTTTGCAAGAAAATCCACCATAAGTAATAATTAATAGGGTTTAAACATGCAAGTTATATTCGCTCTGGAGTTCGCAATAATAAATGATCTGAACGTAGAGAGAGATAAAATAGTTATATATAAATCAATCTAGATTTTTTTTAAACTACAAGTACATAGTCTTCCGGGCATTAGATTTTAAAATTATTATCAGATTTTTGTTTACACGAATATTCGCAAACCTATTTTAAATCATTTTGCTATCGGTGCTGTTGATTTTAATGTTATAAAAGTCCAAGTTTCTGATGCTAAAAGAACTTTCAGATGTGTACAGCTTCTAAACGGCATTTTTCCGAGCTTGTGAATAAAGATAAAGTTTATCTGATTATTTTGAAATATCAATAACTTTGTTGCCAGAAGCGGAACATAGTTTTATGTTCTGAATATTATATTTAATAGCGTACAACTATATAAACGGTAAGTTTTCTTGCTTTTCTTGAAATTGATATCGATTAATCACAATTAATATCAGTTGACATCGATATTAATCGAAATTAATATTTATATCGATTAATCAACTTAAGAAAAAGATATTCTGATTAAGTTTACGTCGATATCAATAAAGCGTGATGTATTAATATCGAAATTAATCGATATCAATCGATGCTATTTATGATTAATCGATGCCGTTTAATATCAATATCAATTTCACACCAAGAAAAGATGCCAAACATTCAAAATTTCTGTATTTTTGGTTTTTAAAGTTTGATTATACACTTCACTTCAAGTTTTCAGCTTCATCTTCAGCTTATAAAAAGTGGTAACAAAATTACTAATTTCAGGATAATCAGATAAAACTTTATCGATTAATATCGATATCAATCGATATCAATTAATCACACTTAACATCCAACTAACATCGAAATTAATATTCATATCGATTAATCGACTGGGAAAAAGATATTATGATTAAAATGTCGATACCAATAAAGTGAATGTACGGTATTAAAATAAATCGATATAATCGCTATATCGATTAATATTGATATCAATCGATATTAATTATGATTAATCGATGTCGTTTAATATCAATATCAATTTCACAAGCAAGAAAAGATATCAGATGTTCAAAATTTCTATGATTTTGGTTTTCAAAGTTTGATTATACACTTCGCTTCAAGTTTTCAGCTTATAAGAAGTAGTAACGAAGTTACTCATTTCAGAATAATTGGATAAACTTTATCGATTAATATCGATACTAACCGATTAATGCTTACTTGTTTATTCTAAGAACAGTAATTATGTTACTTATATTAAGCACAGTAATCTGTCCTTCAAGGTTTGGAGTAATATTTTTCGAGTTATGATCGATTTATAACTTACCATAAATTAAAATAAATACGGAAAACTATAAATCGATCAGTGACTGTTATAAACTTTAAAAAAAAACTATAAAATATTATAATTTACTATGAATAAAACACGCAAAAACAATTTTTAGTTGGTGCTATATTGTTATGGTATCTCTATGCAAATGTTATATTCTCTAAAGCTGCTATTGCGATATGATTCTACATAATTATTATTGTTGTAATATCATTGTGTCAGGTAATGGGATTGACATAGAACTGCTAGAGTAAACATGCATTGGGGAAAATGATCCCTTTAAATGATATTCCCTGTGTGCATATTCAGTGCAATAAATAAGCAAATATTGATAATATTGGAACATTACTTAGGCATACAAGCACTCAAAATATATATATATATATATATTAAGGTACTGCTTATGCATATAACTATATTAATTCACGTATAAATACATTTAAATATATATATACACTTAATTCAGCTCACGCAATTTTGCAAATAATCTACAATTCTCTGTATATAGTCTGCTGGAACGTTTCGAGTAGACATGTTTAGAATTTATGAATTTCGAATCGAAAGTACAAAAATAATAAAAATAAATGAAATATTAAAAGTGTTTTTATTTATAAAATTATGTAGAGAAGATAAATATTCATATGTTTGCCTTAAAATTATGACTTGATTGGGAATTTGAAGAAAGTCTAGCAACGGATTTGAGATCCTTTCAGATCTTTGAGACAGGAGTGTAGAATCCATTTATGTTTGAATATAATAGAATAACTCGATGTATATTTAATTATCTTCTTTAAAGTTTTGTTAGCATTTTTATTGTTTCATGCAAATGAATGCATTGCAACAAGTTTTTCTTATAGCAAAAAATATATATACTTTATGCAAAATAAAACAAATCAAGTGATAAAGTAAGAAGAACATGATAGTCATAACAAATCATGTCTAATATACTTAATATCGGTTTATTTTTATTCTTTTTATTAAAGACATACAACATATACATTACAGATTATTTTTATTTGCATTTTTCATCCATTTTTAGCTAACTATATATTCTCGTAAAGATAACGCTCCAGTTTTTTACATGGCAGAGCATTTAACGCTAACATAACAGCCTTTAACGTTATGATTTATTAAAAAAAATTCTAAAAGTTCAATAAGTTTGGTAAACATTCCAGATAAAACAAATGTTTATTTACTTCAAATCCTCGATGCTCTCTTTTGGCTTGTACTTAATATAAATTACTGACAAAACACAATTCGCAGCTAATATGGAGTGTTCTTCTCCCAAGTGCATATAATGTAATTAATTAAATAGGAATGGCCAATAAACCCTTCAGCACTTATGCCAACTGATGTTGTTTTGACAAAACATTTACCAGAAAATTAAATTTGAAACTTTTAAATTTCCTAAAGGTTTCGATTTAATCAACGTTATAGAAGCCATTCAAATTTAACGATTAATGCGCATTATGATGACTAAACTACTGATAATAAACAAAATTATGTCAATCGAGGAAGATAATAAACAAAATTAGTCAATCGAGGAAGATAATAAAATTTGCTAAGTGTATTTGCAAATTTGAAATTCATAAGCAGCTCGGTATAAACGTAAATTTAGATAAGACTAGAGAAGAACCGTTAAAACTGAAACCGCACGAAATGAGTTAAAATATTTTATATAAACTGTAACTTTATCCGTTTATAAAAAAAATAACCTTTTAAAAATAACTGATATCTAGCAAAAAAGCAGGAATTTTTACAGAAGAAACGAGGAAATTTTAAATTCAAACTGACAAATCAGAGAGAGGGAAAATGTGTATTTCAATCAATCGCTTTCGTTAATTGGTGAAAAAATTTCTATGTCATAAATTATTAACCAATTATCGATTATAATTTTAAATTATCGTTTATCAATTAGAAAAAATAACTAAATGAATGCCCATTTCTATTTTCTGTAATTTGCCAATTTAAATTTAAACTTTTAAAAAACTTTTTCTTTTTTTTTTTAATTTTTATGCCATACTTTCAGTAAATATCTGTGATTTGTTATCTATACCAAATACATTTCCGGAAACGAAAAGTCACGTAGAAAAGTGGAAACATAATATAAAAATTAAAAAAAAAACAAGCAAAACTTGAGAAGTTTTGAATGGAGACAAATTGGAAGCTTGGGGCAACACTCATTAAAATCTCTTGTAGTAAGCCACACGCGCATCTGTGATAGCAGTCTTAAAAAAAAATCTAGCACAACCCACACACCTTAATTAGATAGGTTTTGAAATGAATATTTTGTTCTTCAGTCGGTTGCCATTGCCCGAGAGGAGATAAGGCTTTAACGATATTTTAACACATTGTTAATTAAACTGAGATAACTGGTCAACCTTTCGTATCCCCTCCTGTGCAAGCGTGGCGGAAATTATCGTGTCTACTTGCTATTGTTTCCCAACCTTTTGCCAAGAGAAAAGAATGGATCCGTGCAAGTTTTGAAGTAAAGCCATCCTTCATATGTTATTCGATAAAAGATAATTACGAATGTTTTCTTTGATAATTTTTTTTTTTTTTGATATATATATTAATTTCTCCTCCTGATTTAATTTGATGGCGTAAAAATCCGCTGGCGATTTAATTTTTATCGTTAATGCAAATTGTTAATCTTAGTTGGCACTTGGCAGGAGTATTTTTCCACCCATTAAATAAAAGGAAAATTTAATTTATGATTTCGTTAAAATATCGATTTTTATATCTTTACGCTCACGTTGGGATTTTTAAAAATTAGAATGAGATATGGTCTGGTATCGAGGTTATTTTTCACGTGGCGAACTTCGTCCAATTACAGTTTAAATTTTGAATTATGGTTATACCAATCAGCGAAAGAAATTGATATATTACACATTTTTTTTCCCCTCGCTCTGATTCGTCGTTTTAAAATTTAAATTTTGTTTTATTCGAAAAACACTCGTAATTTATCGCGAATATTTAAAGAAAATATTGAAAATTTAATCTTATTAATTTTTGAATCACGAAGTTTAATAATTTCTTGAAAATTTTTAAATAAAATTTTAAAATATAGACAGAGCTACATAATTATGATAAGTTTTGTTAAGAAAGTCTGTTATATTACATACCATATTTTATTCAGACTTCCTTTCTCTCTCATATTCATAGTATTTTCTTCTCTCATATGGTAGTGTATGGTTATTATCCCACATTATTCATGGATGGCATCTCTTGTCTCATTCTTTGCCTGCCTAAACTCCGGCTTTCGTTCTCATACATTAGCAAAGAGCTATGACTGTGCATACTTATTTTTATATTTTTCTTCCGGAACTTTCGTATAAGTAGATAATTATCTATAGAAATATCTTAGTTACGAACAGAAGAACGTAACGTTTTAACAATTTGTTTACATTCGACAAAAGAAAGGAGGAAACGAGTCACGAATGCCAACAATCACGAAAAATCGTAAATATTATCATCAGAATAAATCAGATTTAAGGAGATCATTTAAATATAGTAGTTTAAGATTGTTATATGTGATATGATAAATTGCTCAGCAGTAAAAATAGTAGTTTAGTATGTAATACTGCATTTCTTTTTTTTGTGTATAAGTCAGTTCATAAATCGTGCAAAAAATGACAATTTGACATGCAATAGTTTCGTGCAGAGGCAAATTTTATTGTATAAAAATTCGTAAAGGATTAAAAGTTTTAAAATTAATTCCCGAAAACAAATTTTTCGAGAAAGGAGCAAAGTACTCATGCAAGAACATTGTTCTGACTTCGCTATTTTGCACATCCGAGCATTAAATGATGCACATTAAACGATTCATAATCATTAATTTTTACTAATTTCGCTAGGGTTTCTATATATTTTTCGTTTGTTATTATTTAAAAAAAATTAAGAAAAAAAGATTTAAAGGAAAACACATTTCGTAACATCATAACTTGCATAAATTACCATTTTAATTGCGTTCACTCATCTGTATACGATTTTCTGGGTAATTTAATAACATCATTACAACTAGTCTCATCTCAACTTTTTAATATTTTTCACTTTGAGAGGAATTTTTCTCTTTTATAACTGTTTACACGTGTTTCAAAATATCCGATTGCAAATTTAAGTAGGCGTTATTTAAGTGAATAAAATCGCATTAACTACTTACGCGAAAAAGATTTACATCCGCGTAATTCGATCAACGTATAGAGTTAAACTAACCGCATCGTCTCCATTTGTAACGATGCAAATCGTACCGAAAATTACTTTTTTTTTTTTTTTTAATTATTTCCTAAGAAAAATATGCAATATTAGGATGGCAGAAGATTAATTCATTATGGCCTTTCTTCCAACGTAAAACTGGTAGAGGAAGTTGTATAACTGTTTATGGGATTTTTAGCTGCGTAGAGATTACGATGCTAATCTTCTCCTGTGAGATGATAGGATAACTTGCACATTTTTTAATGGTTATGACAGAATTTTAATCTGATGGTGGGCGTTTGCGTGAATCGATTGCTAAATTCGTGCAATTAATGCCTTTCCCGCTTAAAATTGAGGATATTCGTGATGTTAAGGTTAATGAGTCATAATAACTGGACATTTTCGTAATATATGACACAGTTACCTGAATTAGATTAAGTCATAATCGTTACTATGACACCTTTAATAAAGAGGATGTTGTTATGCAGAATCGTTGCTTTAATCACATCGAAATTCGAATCGAGAGGAAGAAATTGAGGACGTAATAGGAAGCGATTAAAACAGCCAAAATTATGCTATATATATATAGCTTAATCTACTGTATATAAATTAATAAATTTGTATATTTTTTAATATCCAATTTGTGCAAATAAATATAAAAAAACCTAGCAGTGCAAAAAGTGGAAAAAATATCGGTAAATTTGTCTACATAGCGAAAGAAAAACAAATATTATTAATAAAGACATAAATGTATCTGGAAAGAAATCGCGCTATCATTTGATCTTTGGTCCAAAGGGACCAACAATTGTGTTCCTCGGCCATTCATCATTTAGTGGTGATCCTTAGTCTCCAGAATAAGATCCGTTCGCTATATCACTAGAACTTCGGTACGGTCCATAAATTTTATTTCTCCTTTGTCTTTTTCTAGCACAGAAGACCTATGGAATTCCACGGTTATTAAGTTCCTTCTACAGAAAAAAAAATCGATATCGAGTGATTCCTACCAGAGAAATAAAAAAAAAAGCAGGCAAAGTTTGAATATGAATATCAATGTAAGCCATTATTCAGTATCCAGTTCGACCTTTTGATTTTATTTCTTTCTAATTTATTTTTTCCAGTTTAAAGAAAAAAAAAAAATGTATTCAAACTCACAGTGTTGCAGAAAATAGTAGTACTTAATCGATTTTCTCATATACAAATATAATTAAAGAAAAGAGAAGTTTGTTGTAGTACGTTTCAAAATTTAAAGACTACAATCGAGATACTGATTAAGTGTGTTCTTTAAGTGCGCTTATTTTGCGAGACGCACTTGTTAAGAAGGAGACTGCCTTTTTTTTCCATTTCTTTTCTTTCATTGATCTACTTGGAAAGAAAAGAAAATAAAGAAAAAGAAAAAAAAAGAATAACCTTATTATTTTGAACTGTGCAGTTACCACAAAATGGCGGTCGTAAATGACTGAAAAAGAAGGAAAACTATTTTCCAGCATAAAATCTGTTAATGTTTTCTTGTAAAATTTATGAAGATCCCGTTATATTGTCCAGTAAAGGTCAACATGTCGCGTTTGATTCACTTAGGAAGAATATATATATATGTCAAATTTAAAGTGGCAGATTGGCACGTTTTTTATTGTTCATCTGGGATATAATAGTAGAAAGTATCATAAACTTGAATTTTAACGATTGCTATAACTGTCCGCATGACACTTAAGGTGATTGTGGCAATGATTCAAAGAGTTGACTATTTCCACTAGCTATTTATTAAAAATCCATACTAAATTTGCACTTTTTTTTTTTACTTTAATATATAAAAATGCATTTCTGCAGTTGAAGAGAATATAGAGTGAGAGAGAGAAGAGGAAAATGTTCTAGAATGGGTTCTTGTTGAAAATATGAAAATTTTATATTTACAGTTACGATGATTCCCGTTAAAATATTTTTTGCATTTAAATTTTCTTATTACTTCGGATATTTTTCTACGCTCCATTAGAATATAAAGCTAAACAGATTGGTGTTAATAAAATTGCCAACGATATTATTCTTATAAAAAAAAAATAAAAAAAATATTATTTCAACCCGAAAACGTATTAATATTAATGGTATAAAAATAATAAATTCTTGGAGGAAGAACGTAATTTTGCTTAACGGCATTCTCTTCTCAATTTTATTATTTTTATCATCATACTTCCTTTTTTTTTATTTTTGCTTTTGTGGATGCATTGCTACTTCATCAATTCTCTCTCTCTCTCTCTCTGATGACTTTATTCTACCTGGCTCTCTTTTTCGACAATTGTAGATAACTGAGCCCGGCTTATCTATGGATTCCTCTTAATGCACTGCTTTATCTGGATTTCTAAGCTCGTTGTTGACTTGATGAGTTAGTATATAACAAAAGAGAATGATTATAATAGAAATGCAATTTTAATGAAAAAAAAAATTTTATAATTTTTTTTTCCTTTAATGTTTGCAGAACTTTATTATTTCTGTATTCATAATAATGCAGCTTTTTTAATATATAAAAAAAATTTTATTGTTGCTCCGTACAGAGAGACTTCAAAAAAATTTTTGTTTTATACTTTTGCTTTTGTGTAATTTTTGTTTTATGCATTTTATCTAAATTATTGAAGCATTCTCGAAGGATCGGAATTGCAAATTTAAAAAAAAAAAATGTATATATATATTTTTTTTAATTTGCAATCAGCAATAAATTTTTTATATCATCACCGAAAAAAATTCTTAGTAAAAATTGTATGAATGGTAGTTATGTAAATGTTTACTCAGAAG
>WUQG02045964.1:0-10478 GCA_011317285.2 Androctonus mauritanicus
TCTCATCAGACTCGCCAGCTGCAATTTCTTAGTCGCCAATGGCGAGCTGGCGACCGTTATTTCGAGCCCTGTATATAGGAATTATGGACTATATATATAATATTAAAAATAAATAAATTGCACACATTCATATATTCAAATATTTTATTATTTAATGAAAAAAGAAACAAGAAATTTGTTTATTTGTAATTTTAATTTGATTCTAATTTTTGATCTAAAGTTATCTAAAACATAATAATGAAACAATCATTATTACATTTTAGATAATAATGATTGTTTCATTATTATCTAATAAAAATCTTTTAGATATTGCATTGATAATTAATCATTATTTTTGAGTTGCAGATTAAGTGGTGTTAATCTGAAATCTGGATAATTCAATCCCAAGTAATCAGTAATCTACCATATATAAAATATTAAACTTCATTCATAAATTAATAGAATTTCTAATCAAACTCTATTTCAAAATTTGACATATTTCTAATATAGATTAACATTTTTTTTAGACGACTCATTTTTGTTAAAGAAAACCTATCTTTTTCATTAATGTGGACAAACATACATATATGCACATACACATAACAGCAGTGTATGAAAGAGTTTGAATATTTTTTAAAAAACAAAATATGTTTCCTTAATAAGATCACAAATGATTAGAAAAATAAAATTTTGCATTATTATTTTTAATTTATAAAAAGTTATTTTAAGACTAAATGTATTGAGCCAAAGAGAAATTTTAGAATTACAGAAACTCCCATATAACCTGCTAATATATATAATGTATTCATAACTTTTGATAATACAAATAACTTACTTGAATTATGTTGTTCTTTATATTGAAAATTTGGAGATATTGTTAAATGATAACTGCTGTTATGAAAGTTTTCATTATTATTATTATTATTATTTATGACTTTCTCTTGTTGAAAAATATAGGCATTTGGAAAAACTGTTTTTAACTGTCCTAAATGTGAAATTGTGAAATTTCTGAAAGATAAACAAACAAATTACAGTACATATTTGCAAATTTCTTAAATATCATTATTCTAAAAATGAAAAAATTTATAAAAATTTTGATTTTTAGACAAAACATTTCAATTTGCTATAATTTTCTATAAAAAAAGTAACTATAGGAATTCAAAATAATGAAATTATTTTTTAAGTATATCTACATCATATATGTAAATTTTTTAATTCAGATTAGAACTTAAAATTCAAGTAGTCCTCAACTTATGTCTATTTGTACAACAGTGATGTAATCAGTAAATTCTGTGATTTATTAATGCAATTCAACGATTTAAATTAGAGTCTCTGATCCAATGTTCCTATATTTGGAAAGCATCATTCTTTTGCGTTCAGTTTTTTTGTAGATTTGTGTTGTCTATGTTTATTAAGATAATGTATAATGTCTTAATAAACACTGGTAGTGAAAAATTCATAAATTTTGAATAATTCCAATTTCCAACCAAATCTAACAGTGGGGTTAAACTCTGCATTAAATACCATCACAGACTAGTCAGATTTGGCTGGAAGGATATACAAATAAGTCAAGGATTACCTGTATATGATTATTAAAAAAAATTTTATTCTTTATTTTGCAAAATGCATAATAAAATCCTTCTTAAAAAAATTCTTAATTACAAATTCATGTAAGCCTTAACTAATCACAGATATCTTCTTATAAATATTTGGAATTTAACTACTATAGTATGCCTTTCAGTCTCCTTATATATTTATCATCTTAAATGAAGTAAAAATTATGCAAATGCTTTGGCCTTCCATTCAGAGAATTCTAAATTAAATATGGAACTCAACCCTTTGAAAATTAATAAACTAGATAAATGTTTTTGGTTTCAATTAACATTGGAATTTTCAGGAACCTAACCCTCATGTTAAATGAAGACCTAGTTATAGATAAATGGCAATGATTTTCAGGAACTCAAGAACCAATATGAAATTGGAACACCATTGGAATTATAGTATACTTCTGATTAAACAAGGAAGTCAAAAAATGATATCCTGAATAATTGATAATCTACAAAATACACAAAAAATTCATAATTATGAGCAATAATGCATTTAATATTAAAAATTAATATATAAATAAATTGCATTAATACATAAATTTAAAATGTTCTATTATTTTTGAAAAAGAAAACAAAAAATTGTTTTATTTTCAGCAAGAAATTATTGCAATATTTATAATTTTAATCTGATTTTCGTTTTTTACTGCTAAATATTTGTGATATATTAAAAAATGAATCTAGGATGTTTAAAAATCTTTCAAATAGTGAATTTAACATAAAACATCGATAACAAAATACCGCTTCCAGTTTGCAGACTAATATTGGTTTGCAGATTGCAACTGGTACTAAAAAAACTTAATTTGCTATTATAGTAGATAATTGAGAATCTACTGTAATAGGAAATTAAGTTTTTGATTTATGAATTTCTACTTAGTAGTTTTCAAAGTTTCTATTATCTTTATAAACAAAGGACTATGTGTACAATATTCCATTAATAATAATTCTGATTACAATGACTTTCATGGAAAAAATTTTATTATTACTATCAACTGAGGTTCCTTCGTATAATTAAAAATAGAATTTTGATCCAGTCACA
The DNA here is from genome assembly GCA_011317285.2 of Androctonus mauritanicus. NCBI lineage: Eukaryota > Metazoa > Arthropoda > Arachnida > Scorpiones > Buthidae > Androctonus > Androctonus mauritanicus. Next base: position 2,623 of record WUQG02045964.1, read on the forward strand.
GAAAAAATTTCTGCAACTGGATCAAAATGAATGAAGAAACTGTATGAATTGTTTGTTACAACAGAATCGTAATTAACAATGGATCAAAACCAGCATGCATTATCTGTGTTGATTTGTTTAACTTTTAATAATAAAACAGTTGCAAATTAAAGTGTTTTAAATTATGGCCATAAAGTACTTTAAATTCATTTACAACTGTTTTATTACAAAAATTAAAAGAAAATCAATGAAAATCAAAGAAGAAATGAATGATAACTCTCTATTAAATTATACAATAAAAAACCATTATATTCAATAAGTGGGTCTAATCTGAAAATAAAGTGTACATCATCAATTTAATATATTCAAATCCAGTTTATTTAATAATAATTTGTCAATCTTTCTGAGTTATCCAAAACTTTTGATTATCTGAGATACATATCTGGGATAATCAGGATTCTACTGTATTAAAAAATATATATATAATAAAGTACATATTATAAATATAATTAAATATAGCTTACTTTTTTGACATTTTTTGTACATTATTTTTCAGTTTGGAAAATGTACATGTTTCTTTTCTATTATGTAAGAGACTTACAATCCAATCAGTGCAATGAAATATGTTCACAAGAATCTTGTATTTATAGGGAAGAACTAAAGATGGAGTTGAAACAGTTGCAAGAGTATGATATTTCTGCACAGCAGGTATTTGGCTAAATTAAAAATATGTATGACATATTAACAGAGAAAAAATAAATTTTCTGGAGCAAAACAGAATATTATTATATAACATACATCATCTTATATATAACATACATAAGATGATGTTATATAACATACATCATCTTATATAAATGTATGTAAGTTAAATAACATACATCATCTTATATAAATGTATGTTAGATTTGTTAAAATATCATAAGATAACCAATATTTTATATATATATATTATACACAGTCATGCAGGTAAATCTGGAAAAATCGTGATGTAATTAAAAACACCAAATTTCATGAAGAAAAAATTTATTATAAAGAAAACTACATAAAAACATATTTACATTATTTACAATTGCAGTTACTCTATCTGCTGCTACAACCTTTTCCAGGCAGTTCCGGAAACTTTGACATGTACGCTTCACCTCATCTCAGACCTCGATGATGGAAGCTTTCAGGCAGGCTTTGCTGTTGTGGTGGGTTTTGTTGACCTTTGATTTGACAAAGCCCCACATATAGTAGTTGAGGGGATTGCAATCGATGTTTGAGGGAGGCCACAAGTCGGGCGACCAATGATATGGAAGATTGCTGTAAAGCCAGGCCTGGGTTTTCCTTGCCTTGTGGGCTGGGGCTGAGTCCTGCTGGAAGATGTAATCCTTCCCAGCGGCAATGTTGCCCATCCAAGGCTTCGCAACTCTCTCCAACACATCGATGTAAGTGTCTGCAGTCACTCTCAGACCTTCCTCGAAGATGTGTGGCAGCATGACGTCACCCTCACTGTTCACAACTCCCAGGACCATGACGGAAGCAGGAAACTTGGTGTGCATGATGACTGTAGACTCTCTGAACCTCTTCGCTAGGTCGTAAACCTGCGTCTTCTTGTAACCAAACCACTTGATTATTTCCTGTGGCGACTTTCCAGCGCGACAAGACTCGAGTATAGCCACTCTCCAATCGTGCTCTGCGCGTGCTGATGATGCGGCGGCCATTTTCTGAATGCCTAGTCTGTACCAAGATCATTACTATGTCATGTGCAAGTATAGCCAAGTTACAGCCCAACCGGAAATAGCACAAAATCCTGCATTGATTATTTCCGGATTTACCTGCATGATCCTGTACAACAAATTATAAAGTAGATGACATGATAAGTTGACTGTAAACTTAAAAAAAAAAAAAAAAAAAAACAGTTTTTGCATGATATTTGTTATGCAAATGAGCTAATGTATGAATTCTTGCTCACTTTTAATGTTTTGTATCTTATGTAGGAGTGGTGATTTTTCACAATAGTGATAAAATACTGAATGCTCCCAAATGACGTGTATTTCAACTTTTTCATTTTTCATCAATTTATCAATTTTTTATTGGTTATGAATCTGTGACAAAATACAAAATGCATTCAAAATATGAAATTTATGCATTACTACAATATAAATGCAAAGTTGACCATTTAAATGCCAAATAATATTTTTTGAATGTAATTTTAAAAATTTTAATAAATCCCATTTCTTAGTATTGTGACCTTCAGTAGTCAGATCCCTGAAATTTCACGTAATCTGACTGCTTTCACTGTCTGTACCAGGTAGATTGCAATGCTTTTTCTAAAAATTTCCATTCCCAATTTTTCGTTTTTTGCCTAATGTGTGTTGTTGTAATTAGTAATCAGTCTTGTTATTTTTTCCAGAAGTTCAGATGCAAGGTAACTTAAGTTTAATGATATATTCAAAATATGATTCATATACTTTGATGTTATTACAACTATCTTTGAGTCTATATTTACCACTTTATGGCATACTGTAGCTCATGATACTAATGTGCCATATACTACAAAATAGGAATTCCTTGATTTATTTTTATTTTTTCACATTTTTGCATTAATAAATTTATACTGATATGAATCAGTTTTTCAATTTGCAAAGAATTTTTTGCTTTTAGGAAGAAAGAATTTCATCATTGATTGGTTAATAATTTATTTATATCAATAATTGTATTTTTTTCCATATAATAATTTATAATTTCTATTGCATATCTTAATAGTATATTAACTCATATAATTCATATGCTTTTTTACCATAATTTTGTAGCCTAAATAAAGTTTGCATGATTTAAGCAGGGAAAAGATTATATATTTTACAAAAAGCTTAAATTGTGTTTTTTTACTATCAGTTGTTTTTTATTTAGCTAAAATACTAACTTACATGATCCATTATATGTTGTTACTTTTTCCTTTGGAACTATAAATCACTTCAGATTTATTTTCATCACCCACATTTCCTTCTGTATGCTGTTAGGATTTTAAATAAAAATAGCAACTTTTATTAGCTGCTACTTTTATTTAAGAAAATCCTAAGGGTACATCTATTATCACAATTTAATATGATAGTAAGACTCTTCAAATATCAACCTAGCAGTATTTGCTAATTCATGGAATAAATTTTACAAAATATGGTATTAAATGTGCAAAATATTCAAGGATACACATATGTTTTTAAATTTCGTGATAAAAATTCGAATGCCATGAATTGTGAGCATAAATATGGTATAATTTTTTGCATACCAGGTCCACAAATGTTTTTGATAAAAAAAAATTGGTATTTAGATATTTCATTACAAGTTTAATGATATGAATAATTAGCTGTTTTTATGATTTTCTTGCTTAGTTTCTTCACTGATTATATTAGCTATACAACACAGTAGATGCTCAATTCATGCAGTTAGTTCATCAAAAAAATTTTTATATAAATCTAAAATCACTTCAGTTCAACAATGCAATTTTTGATTTATTCACATTAGCAAACAGAATGGCAAAATAAAATTTATGAGTATACTTTAAGCATAGATAAGAAAATTTAAGGCTGTGAGATATTTTATTATACTATTATTGAAAATGCTAAATCTGATCAATTTAATCCTTTAAATAAGCAAATTATTTTGTGTCTATTAGTTTTATAAAATAATGATCATAAAAAAATCCTTGGCAATGTATTTTTAATATAGTATTTATTTTTTCAATTTTTTTTAAAATTCCGACTCCAGAAATTTTTTAACAAATAATTTATCAGAATAACAGCTTTTAAGAATCACAGATTAATTTAAGACCAATATTTGAAAAAAATTCTGTAATTTTTAAATAATAAATTAAGTCCAAAATAATTAATATATTATTGCTGCATTAGATTAAATTCAAAAATCACTTGGTACTTAATGGCTCAGAAATTCCAAATAAAATCCGCATTTCCAAACGAATGATCTGCCAACTGGTGTCTCTCTGCGAAACTACTGAAAGTAGTATTATTATTGTTATGTGTATGTTATAAGTGAGTGTTACTATGGATTTTAGGAGAACGAGGAAGAATAATAAGATAAGTAATCGTTATTGCAGCGTACCACAATGTAAGAGCAAACAATCAGCTACAATTTTTTTACATCGATTCCCGAAAAATATTAAATTATAAAAAAAAAATGGCTATATAGGCCTATATATATCGAAGTTCGGAAAGTACCCAAGAACATTTTTATTTGTTCTCTGCATTTTCTTAAAACTGATTACATTTTATCAAATAATAAAGGTTAATTATTAGTTGTAACTCTTTACTGTTGATTTATGTTTATCATTTTAGTAGTAAAGAAAATGCCCTTCCAATTTCAGCTTTTACCAAACGAATCAAATCTTTAGCTGTACAAATGACAATTCTTTATTATTCACTTATAAGTAGATAAACATAAGTAAAAATAAAGATATTTGAAGTTTAAGTACACTTTTAAATCAATTCTTAAAATCATGCAATTGAGTTTTTTCTCCTTGTAGATATTAAAAGTTGAATGAGTGAATGAATTCCTCATTGAAATTTCTTATTAATTGCATTTATTTACAATTATTTAAATTAATATAATAATGCAAATAAATCAATTATTGAGAGGCACTTTTATTTATGGAAGCGTAAGTATTTTGGATATATCTAACTTTGCCAGCTACAGTGTCATCTGATAATTTATAATTTATTAATAAATTACTAAATAGTATAATTGTGGGAAAAATCAAATTGAAAACATGAATAATTAATTCTGCTTTCTCAAATTTTTCTATTAACATTTTTTATTTAAAAATTAATAAGAAGTTAAATTATAAAATCATTAGAATAAATATAAATTTTCTATGAATGTAACTATAAACATATAAATAATACTTCCATATTTAAAGCTATTCATTCTGCTTAATTCGAGCCAAAACAAATTTTCTATGCAAGTATGATGTCGCCCAAATATATCACAAAGTTGAACTTTGTCGATCAACATCGCTAAAACAATTGTTTGCTATATAGAACTCTGTGCTTAACTGTACTACTTTCAGCCACCATATTGGAAAATCATCGCGCCCTCTATAGCCACTTAGATTCGCGAATAGCACAAAAAAAATTATTTAAAAATTAGAACTGTGCACAATAATTAAATAAATCGAAATTTACAGTTATGTGAAGAAATAACATAAAATTAGATTTAATACAGTATTTTGAGAGATCTATTTAACAAGAAACCAGACTATACGGAATATACAGGATTCTTGCAGTAGAAGTAGAAATTAATTTATTTCCATTGTCGATGTTATTTGAAAGTTTTTTTTTTGTTGTTTGCAAAATATGCGTCTTATGAACAAACTCATCAGATACAAATTTATTGTGTTTATAAATGAAATCTTTTTTGTCAACAGATGACGTCAGTTTCCATTCAATTAGAATATTAACTGACGGGGCGAATCAATCCCTTCCACATGCTGCCCACCCCTGCGGAGGAGTCAGTCTGATTATGGAAGACGGGGATCGACCGGAAGGATCCGGACCCCATGATAAATATTTTCAAGGGGTGGGACCCGACTCCTCCAGAGTGGAAAGCCGAAGCTTTTCCACGCGGACAATCCGTCCGACGAATGTAAATGAAGATTAAAACACACTGTACGTATATAAATGAAGATAAAAACACTGTTATTTTACTCCACTCGCGAAAATTCTGCCAAGTTTCGATAACTCAAGGTAAAAACTGCAATAAAATTTCACTCGAGCGAGTCCACGGCAATATTTACTCACAGGCGCCAGCTTGAGATATCGCAGATATAAGGTGCCCCAAACGTTAAAATGTGATTTAAGGCAGCTGAATGGCCGAGTGATAACGCTGTCGGCGTGCCACGCAGGAGGACCCGGGTTCGGGTCCCGGGTCTGGTAACTCCTGAAAAGATTTTCGGGATGCTAGGCCCGAACCGGCGATCCCCGTCCTTCACCATCTGGCCCCCCTCTATGTGTGTAGGTGCAGCCCGTGATTGGAACTGGCCCCACCCCTTGTAATCTCCCTGATTGGAAAGGGGCGTAAAATATGCAAAAAAGTAATTAAAATTTTTAAAGAATTTTCGAATTTTACTTCACAAAATTAATTGTGAATATCGAGATGAAATTAAGATACTTAAAAAGATTACATAAATAAAAATCAATTCAATTTTTTAAGCTCAGCCGTATATATAGTTATTTTTTTTTACTTCTCACTATCAAGGAGAGCAGCGGAATTGTTTTTAAATATAAACAATAATAAATTATTCAATTCCATTGCTTTTTAGCAATACTTTTCCTGGTTCTACAATTGCATTTATATAATATATGTATATTTTTATATTCTTTCTTTGAGTAACTTAATAGTGCCTCGGGTCGCGAGAAAGGTAATTATGACGCTACGAGCGAGAAAGCTATTATAAATTCCTAGTATTGCCAATAAATTCTGATTACTGTATAAGGAAATACTGAAATAAATGGCGTTCCTTTATAAATAATATCATGAGTGATAAATTATAACAGTAAGATGATATTTTTGTAAACAACGAAAAAAACGGCATTCAACTAACCTTGGCAATTGTTATAGATTCCATTTCTTCCTTGTATTACAAGATTCTGATCACATCTACAGCACAAAAAGAAATTATTTTAAAATTAGAACTGTGCACAATAATTAAAAAATAATTTCAAATAAATCGAAATTTATAATTATGTGAAGAAATGACATAAAATTAGATTTAATACAGTATTTTGAGAGATCTGTTTAACAAGATACCAGACTATACGGAATATACAGGATTTTTGCGGCAGAAGCAGAAATTAATTTATTTCCATTTTCGATGTTATTCGAAAGTCTTTTTTTTTTTGTTGTTTGCAAAATATACGCCTTACGAATAAACTGATCAGATAGGAAATTATTGTATTTATAAATGTAGATTTTTTATGTCAACAGACGACGTCAGTTTCCATTCAATTCGAATACTAACTAACGGGGCAAAACAATCCCTTCCTCATGTTGCCCACCATTGCGGAGAAGTCAGCCTGATTATAGAAGACGGGGATCGACGGGCAGGGCCCGGACCTCATGATAAATATTTTCAATGGGTGAGACCCGAAATTCGAACACGGGTCCTACAGAGTGGAAAGCCGAAGCGTTTCCACACGGCCAATCCGTCCGACGAATATAAATGAAGGTTAAAACACACTGTACGCTTCACTCCACTCGCGAAAATTCTGCCAAGTTTCGACAAGTCAAGGTAAACTGCAATATAATTTCAATTGAGCGAGTCTACGGCCGTATTTACTCATAGGCGCCAGCTTGAGATACCGCAAATATAGGATGCCCCAAACGTTAAAATATGATAAAAATTTTAAAAGAACTTTCGAATTTTACTTCACAAAATTAATTGTGAATATCGAGATCAAATTGAGATACTTAAAAAGGTTACATAAATAAAAATCAAATCAATTTTTTAAGCTCAGCCGAATATATAGTTATTTTTTTACTTCTCGCTATCAAGAGAGAGCAGCGGAATTGTTTATAAATATAAACAATAATAAATTACTCGATTACTTTTTAGCAGTACTTTACCTGGTTCTACAATTGCATTTATACAATATATGCATATTTTTATATTCTTTCTTTGATTGAGTAACTTAATAGTGCCTCAGGTCCCGAGAAAGGTAAATTACCAATGAATTCTGATTATTGTATGGGGAAATACTGAAATAAATGGTGTTCATTTATAAATATTAATATCATAGGTGATAAATTATAATATTATGATGATTTTGTAAACAACAAAAAAAGAAAGGCAATTCAGTTGACAATTGCTATATAGATTCGCC